>OX381716.1:36236628-36458245 GCA_947462335.1 Harmothoe impar | reverse complement strand
TCTGTTCTGTATGAACATGGCCGACATATTTAGAAACGTTCTCCTATGTCCAAATGATGACATGAATGTATCCGTGATGTTGACCTATTGACATGTTGACATGACTCCTTCCAGTTATGGAAAGAGTACCATAGATTCTACTGTTTGCCAACAATTACGAAAGAAATTGGACATATCAGATAGCTTTCTAGAAAGAACCCCATAAGATAGTCAAATTGTGCTGGAAGATTATCACACATTTTCTTGCTTGTGCTGGAGTAACAATAACTATCATAAGAAATATGAATAGTGCTTTAGGATATACATTGATAGATTTATGCACCTTTAGTATTTGTGCTCAGAGTAATGACACATATTTGGATTGCTCTATAATTATAAATGATATCTTTATCACTTATATAAACAATTTGAGACAGATTGACACATCCACATGAGCTGCGTGCTGCCATCTAGTGAGAAGTATCAGAAATCGGAAGTATCTTCAATTTTGACCATAAATACTAGTGACTTCTAGTTCTAATATTGTCATTCTCGATCTTTATAAATACCCTTTCAATGTTATATTCATAATACCCATTCATAATGGGGGGGGGGGGGGTCGGCCATAGTTAAAGAATCATTTTATGTTAAAAAAAACCACAAATTACGGGTGAACGAGTAAGTGAATGAGTGAGTTAGTGAGTGAGATGGTAGGCCTAAGGACGGGCAAGGCAGTGCATGGTAGAGCATGTCATGGCAGAATAGGGCCTGGTAGGGCAAACCCGGCCTCTGTCTCTCTATCCTCTCTGTCTCAGTCTGCTGGTCTGTCCCTATCTCTCTATTTTCGATATACATCTCCCTGTCGCTCTGTCTACCTAGCTAACTGTCTCTGTCTCCCTAGCTGTCTTTCGCTATAGTTCTCCTTGCGCCATTCCCAAGGACCGCAGCAAGTCTACACAGACAGATTTCCCTCTGCCAAAGGGCCTACTTGGGCCGCATTAACTTGTGGAAAGCATATCTGAAGGTTACAAGTCAATTTAGCATCATGATGTATGGCACTGTATTGGTGCAGCATGCCGATCCTTCAGGAGTTTATCAATCTCATATATCTGTATTATGGACGGTTGCAGCACTGGCGACTTACTTACAAGGATTTCAAGTAGTATTAATAGTCATCAAAGTGTACAGCTAATCAAGTCATGTCTGTAAAGGGTTAGCGACAACGTCACCGCGTTGACTGGAGAACAGCGGCCGCGGCGCCGGCGGAACGTTGCGGTATCCAGACAGACTGCCCGATTTTCTCACGCCGAGCATATGCCCGGGGGGGTACTTGAATTTTTTTTGATATGGGTGTGCGGCTGGACCAATGACAACCCTTACCCTTGCTAGGGAGCTTTTGCTTCAACAACCTACCCTTGCTAGGGCACTTTCGGCCGAAAAGTCCTAGTTTTGAAGAGGAAAAACACAAAATTTACAATGGATGGGTAATTTCTCCGAGAAATTTGACCCGTGTCCGCAAGATTTTGGCGAAAAAATGGGCAAAAATGGGCCATTTTCCTGAAAAAGTGACCCTTGCTTGGGCGATTTTGTCAAAAGTAGACCCTTGCTAGGGACATTTCTCTCTGAAACAGGACACCTGTGCATACAAAATATACTAAGTGCCCCCCCCCCCCCCGGGAGCATATGACAGCTATATAGGCGTGACAGCTAGGGCCCGGAGGATGCCTGTCACCACCTTCGGTGGCTTTAAAGTTATCGTATCGTATCGTATCGTATCGGCCCGGAGGCTAGCCCTTGCACTCCCCATGTAATGGAATCTTCATTATATCTTAATGTAACGTAACATGTGATAAAAAAATTCCAAGTGGGATATGGAGGGAAAATCCCTCAGGATTCAATAGGAATACATTTTATAGACCTACACTATATCTAAACAAATAATTTGGGTTGTTTACACCGAAATCTGAAATGCTGGTTCCTAACATGAATGCCCCTCCATAATTGACCATATAATAATCAGGGGCTTGGCAACGGGGGGCGGGAGGTACATGCCCCTCCCCCCCCCCCCCACTTTTGACTAGCCCCAGAGAAAGGTTTAAAAAAAGGGGTAAAAAATGGGTCAAAACACCCCTTAGTCCTGGGGAGGACGTTTTTTTAGGAAGGATGCACCGAGTGACCTGAATCCCTATTGAGACCTTCATCCAGGCAGCGATGGGTACCGGTGGGTAGTAGCAGTGGGAGGGGCAGGAGCTGGAGCGCTCACACCCTGGTAACCACATAAATGTACACACAGCGTACAGTCAGGGGAAGAGATGGTCACTGGGCAGCCCTGGCCACCCCTGTGTTGTGTACGTTGGTGTAGCCCCCCCCCCCCCCCCCACACACACTGTTAAAACGTGGGTACCTTTTTTTGTAGGTATACAGTATAATCTACTCTAGATGTACAGATTGTTGTAGCTAAACAGCAGAATCGACTGTAAAGCTACACAGTTACTGGAGAAGTACAGTAGGGGTCTATGAGTGACATAGCATAGTGTATTGTTGTAGTAGGCCTATATGTATGCGCCTCTGTTGGCATAGAATGATTAATCTAGTCTCAGTAACCTGGTTAAACCTGATCCCAGCCCCCAAGTGGCAGTGGGACAGTTACGTTTCACACAAGAATCACATCTGTATTTTACGCCATTTTAGTTGCTAGAAACTTACCCCCTTTTTTCTTTCTCTCTTCTTTCTTCTTTTATGAGACCGTAAGAGACATATGACTGAACCCATCTACCTCTAAAGGATGGGCGATACAGTGGCGCATTAATTCAACTTTTTTTCAATGTTTATTTAACAGTAATTCAATGTTCAGTTGAGTCCACGAAACGGAGGTAGGCTAAAAGGAAAATATACATTATTTCACTCTGTCAATGACGTTAAAAGAGCGCTCAATCTACTGACAAGGATGGCGCATGCATGAACATACAATTGTTTCTGCATGTGTGAGGTCGGAACTTTGCTGCATCACATATATGTGATGCAGGAAAGTATCATTGATCATTGATCGTCTTGAGGATTCTGGGGAAACCATTATGGCACCCTCTTGCTCCATAAGAATGAAGGGATAAGAGAAGTTCAGAGTAACATCCCAATTCCAAAACAATACATAGTAGATCATGCTATTTCGGAACGGGGGACTTCCATCAAGTATCTACGCACCGAGGGGGGGGTCATGGGAAATGTTTACAAAAGCGTACATAAAAACAGGGGTGGAGGGGCCTGGCAACCAGGGGGGACGGGGGAGACATGTCCTCCCCACTTTTGATCAACCCTAAAAAAGGTCAAACCTAAAAATTGTCCAGAAACCCTCCTTGTCCCCCCCCCCCCCCACACACACACTTTGAGACAGGGGCATTGAGCGGACATGCCTCACATAGAATTATTAGCAAAAACCATTGAGCAGACAGGGGCATTGAGCGGACATGACTCCCATAGAATTATTAGCCAAAACCATTGAGCAGACAGGGGCATTGAGAGGACATGACTCCCATAGAATTATTAGCCAAAACCATTGAGCAGACAGGGGCATTGAGCGGACATGACTCACATAGAATTATAAGCCAAAACCATTGAGCAGACAGGGGCATTGAGAGGACATGGCTCGGATAGCATGCTTGGAAAAAGCATTGAGCAGACAGGGGCATTGCGCTGACAAGCTCAGATATGGCATTAGGAATAGATATTGAGCAGACAGGGGCATTGAACAGACAGGCGCTTGGTGCAGACAGTGGTCAGATGTTTGGATATAACATTGAGCAGTTAAGGCCATTGAGCAGTCGCACTGGAGGTGTATCTTGTCCTCTCAATGCCTATTGAGCGCCTACGGCCTTAATCACTCAATGCTCTATTGAGAGGATATGGTTGGACCGGGTGCACCCATTGGGAGTGATTGCGCGAGAGAGTAGTATGACTACGGGAGACACTTTAATCAGCTGATAATAATTATGCACGACATATGCTTTTTGTCAAGGTGACTTTTTTAGTTTGTCCCAGCGTGCTTCTTATATCTCATAGATTCACACACCTTGGCACAGTCTGAATTGTGTCTTGTTGTGTGGTCAATATAAACTTATTCCTGCGTCACACAACATCACGCATATCAACACCCTAACCTTTCTTTTATAGAACACTCACACAACATGTCGCAGAGTGCCACACTTATTAACTGGATTAAACCCACGTTTATCTCACACTTGGGATACAGCAGCATTGGTCCCATTAAATTGACTGGTGATGGGTATATCAGATTCTAGATATGGTAGATAAGCAGGCCAGCATCAGGGGGCCCAAAGTGCCTTGAAGATTTCAAGATTATGCTCACCTTACCTGTCCCTATCTTGTCATTCCTCATGCTGCTGCTGCCAAATCCCAATCTGTTAATTCTAAGAACTGTCCAAGTATAGCCCTGTCGGCTTTAGGAGTCTATAGACTCACAGATAAGCTTAAAGGTGATTGATCTGGTATCAGAAGACTAAGATAAGACCGGCCATGACACCAAACCGGTAAGCCCCTCAACTCCTGTCCGACAACTAGGACACTGGGCATCAGTAAGTGATAGAGCAGTATATTGTAGTGCCACAGCAATTGGAGTACTGACAAATGTGGCGATTCATAGTTTCTACGAAACCAGTGCTACAACCATTGCTAGTCAAAATTGCTTGGAGCAAGATCACCTCAATATAAAATAGCTCTGTATTTTTTCTTTTTTATTAGGTTTTCCTCATGATAGTAAGTCTATCAATGGCAATGGTATTTTGTCAACACACAAATGGATTAATTATTTTACAACAACGTTTATTGCCACAAGCTCACATCTTTGCCTGAAAAAAGAGTTCACATGATGGACCTAAATTTTGGCACCATTTCAAGGAAAAGGGGCATTTATCTGTTTAAAATCAGCGGAAAATGGGGTGTTTTGGAAAAGGCTGAATGCGGATGGTGTCCGTCGTGCACCATGGTCCCTGCTAAATAACTGCTCACCTTTTAAAATTAAAAAAAAAAAATTGATAAAACTGTCACGAAATATAATAAATTGATCCTCCTCCCGAAGAGAGGTGTGGCCCTTCTCAAATATCACGTTCATGTTCACTCAAAGGATATTATAACAAAAAGCGGCATTGAAGTCCCCTTCCCTGCCCCCCCCCCCCCAGACACACACACAAAACATGTCTTAAGTAATCTCCACAATCCTCACACTAAGGGGCCATTAGCTACAGATCGTGTGAGCATACAGAAAACTGTGTATATAGGGACCTTGTGAATGTCTATTCAGTGCAGGTGTTGAAAGCATCACAATACCCTTGGCTACTCTGATATGTCCCATCTGACATATCCCCTTTACTGTTTCCTCAGCATACCTAAACTGATTTTCTGGTTGACTTCCTCTCTTCTGAGCCATGACTTTTTAGTGCCTTGAGCAAACTTCAAAAACGGTGTGACTGATGTTATTTGCTGTATCTACAGTGTATTTACACTGTATGCTGATCAATAGGCTTCTGTATCGTGTCCAATCTATGATTTCCCTTTCTTGGCGTTTGCACAATGCTAGTGGTAAATCAAGAGCACCATGTTCCTTGGTAGGTTTCTAATTGAATTAGCAGGGGAGGTCTAGAGAAGGTGAAAATAAGTTCTTTTAAGCATGTCAACCTAGTTTTTTTTCTGAAAAAAAGGCTATTCTTTTATTTTTTTTGTCCTGATGCAACATGTGAACACGATATCAATGTACATCCATCCAAGTTACATTGTATTTTACATTATGTCGTGCGGTGCAGCAGCCTACGCACAACACCGTGTTGCCACCGTTAGAGTATAATTGTGACTAGACCATACTATACAAAGTGCATGAAAAGCACACTCCATGGGTTCTTACAAGATATAACAGTTAGTATGTGCGTGTTCTGATATAGTTAGTGGTTGTAGTAACATGCAGCAGGTCAGCTGTTCACACCACAAGCTTTGTAGGAAGGTATTCCTGCAAGTATGTCCAGCAATCGACAGAAAGATATGTTGTAGGGGGTTATGAAAACCAAACATGGTCCTGGGGCTGTGATGATGAAAATATTGGCCAGTATACCTCACCATTTTGTACCAATATAATTAGTATGTGACAATCCTTCAGTAAGTTGTCCTCATAATTGCATGCATATATATAGCCATGTCACACCTTCAGCCACCAGCAGCAATCTACTCACAAAATTCGATACACATCTATGAAGCAAATACAGTATGAATTGTTCCAGTAAAGAAGAAAGTTATAAGAATAAAAAGCTTACCCAGGTTTGAATGTGGTATCTCCCAGAGGTGTTAGGTTGATGAGTCTGCCGTCCACCAGCACACTGCAGGGACTGATCTGCTCTATGGTGACTCCTTGTGAGCTTGTTCTATCCCTATTTCTGACAGTTTGTGAGCCTTTCAACTTGGGCCCTGAGGTGCTCCTCTGTTGTGAGCTGCTCTCTGTGCTTTGTATAGGGTCAGCTACCAGTACAGGGACTAGTGTTAATGTCAGTAGAGTGAGCAGAGTGAGGGCTCTGTATCCTAGTAGAGAAGCCATCTCAGCAAACAAATTTGCCCTTAAGGAAGTATGGTAAAGTTCATAGAAGTAAATCCTGCCTCTAATACTATAATTATGATATCCTTGAGATAGGAGGTAAATCCAGAAAACGGTTTGAGGTAGAATTCCCTCCCTTCTACAAACTCAATATCAAAACTTATATTTGTTTGGGATCCCAGGAAAGCCCAATAGTCATGTTGTGTTTTATGGAACACAAACAACCAAGCTCGATAAACTGATGGCTTTGAAACACTGTCCTTGACATCTGCAGCGGGGAGGTCTAACTGATGGGTGTCCTCTTACCCAAAAGGTTCAGCAGTCTAGTGCTCAGCCATGTATGGAGGTGCTTCTGCAACATATAATGTCAATGCTGTTGTTAACTACTTGGCCACATGAATTGTACAACTCAAATGTATTATCTGAAGTGACTACTACAGCTGGGGCTATGAACAGATGTGAGCAGGCAAGCAGAAAGGGGTATCCCCGCGGGATTAGTACCAACTTTAGCCACCAGGGGGCTCCACCATGGCCTAAATTGGAAGAAACAGACTAATATTTGTTTTTTGGTTCCTTTTTCTGGAGAATTCAGTAGTTTTATACAAAACATTCCATTTTTAGTGAAAAGCCTCCTTATTTGGAATGCAAAAGGAACGTTTTAGAGCCTAAATGAGTGTCTTTGTTGATATGTGTTGCCATGGAAACATGATTTTCATTCCAAATACAGAAAATAAAGAAGCCCATTGATAGAATGATTCACAAGGATTACTATGGTCAAAACAGAATAAAATTATCATTTCTAGATCAAAAGCTATGGCCTATAGGAGGAAAATGTATGATCATTTTCTAATTATTCTAATTATGCTAATTAGATAGAGATATCTTGGAAACTATGAGACTTAGAACTAATTGGGGGTTTGGACAGGGCCATGCCCACCCATATTCATATAGCCATTTCTCAAAAACTAGAAATGATATCCTCTTGTGTAATATATCAATGGAAAGCTTATGATATCAATTTTGAAGTTGACATTTTCATCGGATATCCCTTTCCCCTTGCCTGTACACAGATAGCCGATCAGTGTAGGCTGTGATAACCAATCAGAGGATCCTGAGTGATAAAAAAAGAATGAGATAAGGCTGTCTCCTCTGTCTGTCAACTTCTAGCAGGCAGCTCAACAAACACTGTGTCTCTATGGAAAGTGGGCATTCTGATAGTAGGTACAGTTATAGTATAATCCCTATTATGTCACAATAGGTAGGCCTATAGGTACAGTATTTACCTGATGGCTGGGGGCATCAACTTATTGCTCTTAAGCTCTTGGGAATTCAAAATACAATGTATACTTATATAGTGAACTTGATCATCTAACCGTTTAACCATAAATTAGCACAACAAAATATCTCAAATGTGTTATAATGCATACAGTTGGTCTGATAGTATGAGTAAAGTTATGTATATATATATATGCTTATACTTACATCATTAGCTGTAGGGGTACTGTCATTGGGTCCAGTATACTATAAATATACTCTGTGTGACACAGTGGGGACAGCTTCCATATAATATACAGCCGGTGTAGTGATTCCCATATGGCTGTACCTTGTTACTAGAGGGGGTATGGGGGCATAGAGGTGCAGTACTTCATGGACTCCTATCCTACTGGTGCATGTACCAGAGTTCACTGCTATTGTCTTTTGACCATTGGCATTGCTATATTATATACCTCCATGTGCCAGGGTAGCAGGGGCACATGAGCTTGCATGAATCCTTGCAACTTCCAGTCCTCCAGGGTCCTATAATCCACACACCTGTTGACAAGCTTTATATATTCCTATATGTAACCAACCTAGGTAAGCCTAGCCAGGCCTAAGCTGACCAGTCGACACATCATCTCTCCAACATCTATTTAAACTCCTGGGGCTCCAAGTAGCAACTTACTACAGTAGCAGCAGCCTCCCCACGTGTCAGTTTCTCCAGGGTGACTAAACTCTGCACCTCCCAGGTGTTAAGGTAGTAATGCAGCCACTATAGCGGCAAGTGAGCGGTGCTACAGGTGTGTGTGACTCCAGGTGAGAAGTGATCAGCTGATCAGGCCGGTCCCTGAGAGGGGGAGATAAGCCGTACACCATTAAGGTGGGATGAAGGTGCTCCCTTGTCAGCTCTCTAACCGCTAATCTATACTACTCAGTGCTGGCTGCTCCTACTATCTATACCACTATAGTAACCCACACATGGCTATGCCGTGCCTAGTGTGCTCTAAATATATATATTGGCGATACAGAGAGATTCATGATAGTGGTATAGTTTGCAGCGTTCTTCACTCTTTCTTTAAAATAATTTTCAACTTGGTCACATCATTTTATTAACCTTTATTCAGCAGTTACAAAATGACATGTGGAACGATCTATTTCCTTCATGATTTAGGAACCCCACAGGAATTAACACTGGATTGCAAGTATGGTAGGATTGGATGTGAGAACCAATATAACCATCGATTAAAAAAACATGTTAATGACAAAACAAAAAAAAGCGTACCGTATGGTAGTTTCACATCACCACTGTAACTCACCTAAAGATGGAAATATTTTGAAAAAGTTAATCAGCACTACTCCAGAGCGACATATACTTATTGAGATTTCAGTTAAACACTCAACACGCCAAACTCCAGGAGCATATCATATCATGTACCACATACATTTGAGAAGTCATATTCCTCACAATATGACCAAACAGTTTCATCTCTAACTTTCTTCTGGTGAAAAAATACTACAGTTATTAGATTAACGCTGAACCAGAATCACAAAAGTAACATGCTGGGATTGAGTTAAACACTCAACACACCAAACTGTACGGGGTGGTTGCAAGTTCAGCAGTCAGCTGGTCTCTAACCAGGTCAACAAGAGGTCACATACATTACAGACCCTGGCCAACTGTTATGACATACACGAGGCACAAACTAGGACGGGTCTAGGGTAGATTCCCCTTGAGTAGGACACATGCCTTGAGACGGACACCTAAATTGATACTTATTCAAGCATTCTAATCTCTGTATATATGTGTGAATAATGGTAACATGTAAGTCTAATTTTTCCAATAAATCCCACAAGAAGCATGGAGGATTAGAGATTTCAGTGTCCATCTCAGGGTATGTGTCCGACTCATGGTGAATCTACCCTATACCCTGGATATTTATGGTCAACACTGCGCCTCCAAGGAGAAATACGTTAACAAAGTTCTATACTTTCGTACTGTTACTAAAATAAACTACGGGATGCGGTGATGCAGTATTCAGAATGGTATTTATGGTAAGGTGATGGCCCTAGACCCTTAAATACGACACGGCGACATGGACCTTTTTTGGCCCTAGTGACATGGGACATGAGGACAAAATAGATAGTGACATGGGCTCGGAGGAAAAAATAGATAGTGACATGGGACATGGGGAAATTCTTAAGATCGATATGGCGACATGAACATTTCTTATGTTCGACAGGGGACATGGGGAGCCCCCATCAAGGGCCCCAAGGTGTGATCATTTCATAGGTGAAGAGCATGAAAACGATTTGAACTGTATCAATACGCTAGTCTTGCTTGTGTTTTACGCGTTAGGCTTAAAATTTGTTCACTCCTCCATGCAAGATTTCACCACCCCCTGTAATTGATGTCACCTGTCATTTAAACCTCATCTCTCATATCGCGTATTTAAGATTCTTCACGTTCCATGTTTGGGTAGTCCCCATGGTCTAGAAGTTATTAGATTTCGTCAGGATTTTCGCCATGAGGCCCATATTATAAGTAATCTCAAACAGTGTAAAGAAAACAGGGGGGTCCCGAGCTAGTTTCTGAGATATTTGGCTTTGAGTTTCGAGTGATCTGTAATAGGATCATATGGTGATAGTACATATGTGCATCAAATAGCATCTTAAAGTAATTAACTTTCCCTATAGTTCTCTCAGGATATAGTCTACAATCTTTTACACCCAGAAACAATATTTTGAACATATGGTCCCCTGCATATTTTAAAGGTTTTTGGTGTTTGAAATAAAAAACATATAAATGGAGCACACAGTCTTGATGTGGTACAGGTATAACTTTCAGCATGCCTACTACCGGAGCCCCAGTAGAGTAGGGGTAAAGCGTTAGACTCACATGCGGGAGACCCTGGGTTCAATCCCCGGTCAGGTCTCGCAAGGTAATTTTGACAACACATGAAACTATATATCTAATATACAAAAATATGACCAAAGGCACCCCCTAGTGAATTCTGGGACAACTAGATGTGCATATGCGCAATGACCTGCGCAGTTGACCTGTTTACAATAGGGTCTAGCCACCTTAAGACATACCCTATGTCATTTCACCTATTTTCCCTTCATGTTACTAAGCTAAGCTATGACCATGTTGGCATGTCGAATTTTAGTGGCGTGGCAAAAAAAGGGGGGGGGCGATATGTTTTCCCCCTCCTTTTAGTATGATAATACATAACCCTGTAATATAATACACACAATTGCCAATCCCCAGCTCTCCCGTCTTGGCAAAAATGGGAGCATTGTATGATCTATCTGGGCCCCAATCAAAACTAAAGAGGGCCAAAATACGTTTCTATGCAATTCCAATATAAACATGTATATGCTATATCAACCATGGAAGCCGCTGCTTAAAGTTGGTTGGAGTGGGCCCCCACTCTATGATAAAGATTTGCGTCCTACGCCTCTGAATTTACCCATCCACCCCCACATGTATGTATATGGTGTGTAGGCGTGGACGTGTTACTGATCCTATTTCCTCCTCACCCCACTTATATTAAACGTTTTCTGTGCTTTTTTCACCAGGGTGTACAGAGTACCTAATAATACATCACACCTGGCCGATCTCCCTGCTTGTTGGACTTGTTTATTACATTCACTACTTACCGGACTCCACAAGTGTCACTCATGGAATCTCGGCTTTCCACGCGTGAGTCCCGCGTGGTTTTCCAGGATGGCCGCGTGGCTGGGGTACACAAGGCCAAGGCTGAAGGCGTTTCCCCCTGGGGTCATGTATGGGATCAGGGGGTGTATTGTAGAAGAGAAACGGCTTTTTCTTTAGCAACACTGTGGATACGAGATCATTTGGGGGATGTTTTAAAGCGTATTTCCAATGTTACCAGGTCATAATCATTTTCATCAAAACGAAGTCTTTTGAAAATATCATTCTTAGTCTATAATTATCAAACCTGTATATTGATTGACTTAACTATGATTTAATTAAGGGCAATGGTTCTTCCAATCAGATCTACATAGTGTAGGTTGACATCTGAAGGTCGCCTGCACTGACCTTTAGAAAAGCTCTCTTCTAGAATTAAATGACCATCTGCAAAATATTTTCTTAAGCTCGTTAATTAAATGTACGTTTTATGCTAACAAATTCGTTTCCTGTTCTGCAAAACACTGCTGGCCTACCCTAGGCGCCTCTCCGTTTGCTTTGCTTTATGCAGTACGTTAGATCAAGCCAATCCTTATGGCTGTGTGGATATAATTATATACATGGCGAATGTAAAAAGTTATGCCTCGGACAACTTTCAATAGCAGTTGTACATTGATATACGTTTGAAATTAGCTTTTAATTAATTAGAGAAAATGGTAAAACAAAACAAAAAATGTTTATAAGAGAACTAAAATATTTGAATGTTTGAATGTACATATATTAAGTCATATGTTTTAGTTGACAACTGATCAGAAAACTAATGACAGTAGTATAGCATCCAGGTCTACCAAGACTCCCAGTCAGATCCAGGGGTCGCGGGGGATTAGAGAGGGTCACTGAGGGGAATGGTGTTGTGTAACCATTATACATTTTGAATAGTACACCGATACTCACCAACTATATTGGGGAACGAAAGGGAGAGCTGCCAAGCAATAACTTAGAACTTACAGATACCAAGGTCGAGAAATATGACCTACTCCCATGGAATACGGTGTAGATATTCCCTGTGGATTGTGCCGTCACATATATCATGTGACATGAAGCCACGGTTTTGAGTTTGGTGGTTTTCTTGGCACAAATTCCGCAACAATTAACATCTCTCAAATAGAACCAAAGTATACAAGATGCATCACTCAATATACATAGATGATTTAATAAGAATAGCAGATCATTCGCTATTCCACAAAGACATAAAACACAAGTATGAAAAGACAGGCATTGAATATTGGTGGAGCAAGGTACAAGCCAAAGCATAACATTCTAAAAGAAGTAATCAGTGCGTGTACTCGTGAATGACATTTTTATCCCAGGGTGTTTCCAGAACAGAGTTCGGAAGTTGTCATTGTAACATAGTCAACTTACACAAGATCTTTTTTGAAACTAGTTTGAAAAGTATATCTGTTGTTGCAAGCTGTTTTCCTCCAAAGCCTGTGGATTGCTGCTCGACACACCTTGAGGTGGGATATGAGGGACCCTGGCAGTGAAAGTAGTGTGCCAGGGGCTGATGGATGATGCAAGGGTCATATAATCATAACTTTCATTTCATGGTAAATACGGCCGTCCCATTGACTTAACCAAGGAAGGCCGTATTTCACACCCCCTGTTAAATAACCCTCTCCCGTATTTCACGGCCTTTTAAACCATTAAAATTGATGATTTAAACGCTGTAAAATAGCTTTTTCAGATGAATTAAGTGGAATTTAGTGGAATTAAGTGGAATTAATAATAACCTGAAATAAACACAAAGGAGCACTCGTATAGTTCCCCACTGAGGGTTATTTCACTCGGCTCTGCCTCGTGAAATAACCCTCAGTGGGGAACTATACTCGTGAACCTTTGTCTATATATTAGGGGGACTCCTGTAGCTACTGTACTACAGTTACCCAAGCTAGTGAGTGTTGGGAGCGCTGTTGGGCATGTGTCGCCCCGCCATCTGGTGTGTTGGGATACAACTAACTGGGTAAGAGGCAGAAGCGTAGGAAGCAAATCTACATTGGGGGGCCCAGGGGGGCCCACTCCAACCAACTTTATGTGTTGGTTTTTACGCATGCTGTATCATATACACACTTATGTTAGATTGTATGAAAAATTAGTTTTTGAGCCCCCTTTATTCCTAATTTGGGGTCCCAGTCCCCTCTGCACCCACATTTCCCTATTTGGGAAAGGTCAGAATTGGAAATTATCTGCCCCATATGACATGTCTCGACAAATTTTGGGGGGCCCCAAACATATTCAGGCCCCCCTTCCTCAGTGATTTGGCCCCCCCCTTTTCCTACGCCACTGTACGGGCACGGTCCTTTCAACCTTTGTTGCGGAACACAACATTCTAGAAAGTAGTCTTCACGATCAATGAGACACATATTTTTCTCTTTAGAAATGACAATTAACGCTTTTATTTAGAAATACTGTGTCACGGAGCACCATCGTGTGTTCGTTATAATTATTTGTATTTCTTATTAATTATCATGTTTCACATAGACAAACGAGCATATCTCTCCATCTGGCTATATATGATGAGTCTTTCGCTTTTCGTCATGGGCTTACCCTATAATTATAATTATGGATTTTCAATCCGGGTAATACTTGTAGTGAAAACTATAACATGTTCTTGAGTACATCTTGTTGTAAAACGATTAAGTGTGGGAGTGTGGTACATGCCTTTATCTCAAGAAACGGGAGTCAAGATTGCTGCACACTCCACTGCTGGAGGCCTGCATTCAATCTATGGCAGCGTGCACACTTGACTAAACCAGACCTAGACATCACTCTCCAGCATATTCTCGGTCCAGACTCAAATCCAACAACATCAGGTTGTGTCTCATGAGATTGTAACAATTGAAACGTCTTTGACCGGGTGTAGTCTTTGACCAGATGTAGTCTTTGGCTGGTGCAGTCTTTGACCAGCAAGTTTCAAAAGGGCTGAAAGGGGGGCTAGCTATGGACACAGAAATGAGGGGAAAAGGTTAATGGATATTTTTAACACTATATTATTACAAACTTCCCGGCATTTTCTCAGCTAGTTTACGCGTTTAAAAGAAAAGGAGAAGTTTAAGGGATGTAAGTGACTGTGTCCTATTGGTGAAGACCTTTCCTTTCTATCAAAAATTGAAAAAAAATGGCTGAGAAAATCGAAATTGAAATAGACTAGGCGAAGAGAAAAAATCGCTCAGAATGGTGTAAATTCAACTTCCGAACGGGGAGACATTGTCCATGAAACAGCATAGGAGAGTGTATAGTGTAACGGGGAGATGGATGTATGGGGATGGCAAATTATATGACCAGAGAGCGCGACAACACAGGCTGTTTATATTGAGAAGAGTAACTTGTATTACGGTGACTTACTGACTAATACAGACCGGGTTGCATGAAGCATACGGGCATGAGGCCTTACTGTTAGAATCCCTAACATTAACAACTAAGATATAACTATAAGGAGGTGAAACACTCCAGTCCTAGTACTGAGTACTAGAGCTATTAACTTGATACCAATGGGTATAACGATACCACCAGTCCTGAGGACTATCAACACTAAAGGCACAGGTATCGGATACCTGTAGGTATAAGGATACCAACAGTCCTGAGAACTATTAACATTAACCCTTTAAGGCCAACCAAAAAATGTATTTGCTGGTGATGGGGCCAGGCCATTTCTGCAGGACATTTCCCTGGGCCGAGCCTTTGCTGAGTCCCATAGAGTTATGATGCTCGGTCAGCCATGGTATCAACTATAGTCGATGCTCGGCCCTAAAGGGTTAATTAAAGGCACAGGTATTGGATACCTGTAGGTATAAGGATACCACCAATCACTAAAGCTATTATCTGGGACAAGACAGGTATGAGATACCAGTAGGTATAAAGATACCACTTCTTATCTTAGGATAATGACCAGCTCTAGGGTATAGAGATACCAGAACTTAGTACTAGTATTACAGCTTAGAATAAGGATAATAAGACTGTGGAGCACCCCGAGACACGTCCATATCCTGAACTAGAGAATGGGACACTGCCGGCCGCGGGGTGGAGCGTTGCCATATATAGGCGGCGCGCCACCTCGCGGCCTCGCGAGGAACCTCTGCCCCGCGAACTCACGAGGCTCCCCGCGCTCCCTACCGCCACAATAGATTGGCGTCCAGGTCTCAGCGAAGGAAATCCTTTTACTATATATTTTAATATAGCGGAAAAGGCAATAACAGCTACCAGGACATTTACAATTTCTGAAAATCACCCTTGACCTAAAAGATACATCTTTCCTACAAAACATTTCCAACCAAAATTAGCTACTCACCACGGAAAATTTGAGCACTGGTCTGTAGCGTAAAACCACCTGAATTCCGCCTGAATTTGCACTGAATAATTTGCATTTTCACTGATCCCCAATCTAGCCTTTGAAAAAAATGTAAACTCACTGAGAATCCCTTTCCTATTATTTGATTGAAATTGGCAGACATTCAGCAGCATGTGTACAAGTTTTCATGATATTGGCATCATTTCCAACTTAATTATGGACCATTCAGTGCCCCTGCAGTATTCACTTCTGACCAGAATCGTATATGACTCTCAGTTTTGTGCGGGATTACCCTCACTGAGACCTACTATAAGTGGGATGTGGCTTTCTATTGTCTATAATTGTGATTTTTATAACCCAATACATGTTTATAGATAGGCCCTGAGGTTTTATGTCCCTTGGACTCCTGAATACCAAGATAAGCTGATGTTTCCTGGACAAACTCAGGCCCAAAATCACCCTGATTTCCCGCTTTGGGCCGAGAGCGCCCCCTCCTCCATGTTTTAGCTATTTTCACAGCAAGGAGTACCTCTAGGACCATCAAATCCAACATGGATCTTTGCATAGAATATCTCTATGTGATACATGTGCCAATACTATAGATTTCTGGTCATAAGGTGGAAAAATTATGGGAAAATATGGAAAAATACCTGAAAATTACCATAAAAATAGACATTATTCGCACGTCATGCCAGGACTGATTCTTTAGAGTATATTGAAAGGCCATTGACTCATGTTTTTCTACATTTCTTCATGATTTTTAGAAAGTACACTTTAAAAAAATACGGTGGAGATTGTCCTTGTAGTAGCAGATATGCCATTTACAGTACCAGCCTCTAACTAAATACTCACCGTGGAGCCTTCAAAAGTCATCAACGCCTGCTCCCTCTATGCCCTTAACTGGTTACAAACTGTAGATACTACATGATTTTGATATACCTGTGTTATTATGATTAATGTAAAAATAAATAAGACATATCAAATTACTTTGAATTACCCCCAGTGGCTATAAGCTGAAATCAACTTGCGGCCCGGCTGCGGGGACCCTCCGACAATAATATTTTTGTGAATTTCCGCCTTTTTTTTCACATTTCAAGGACCTAGTCATAAATATTCCATGAGATTTTGCAAAAGTAATTATTCTGTAGATAACCAGTGCAAAAACAAATCAATCTGACGGGTTTTTAACTTTTCCATGGTAATAGCCCTTTTGCTTTAGGTCTCAGCGAAGGAAATCCTTTTACTATATATTTTAATATAGCGGAAAAGGCAATAACAGCTACCAGGACATTTACAATTTCTGAAAATCACCCTTGACCTAAAAGATACATCTTTCCTACAAAACATTTCCAACCAAAATTAGCTACTCACCACGGAAAATTTGAGCACTGGTCTGTAGCGTAAAACCACCTGAATTCCGCCTGAATTTGCACTGAATAATTTGCATTTTCACTGATCCCCAATCTAGCCTTTGAAAAAAATGTAAACTCACTGAGAATCCCTTTCCTATTATTTGATTGAAATTGGCAGACATTCAGCAGCATGTGTACAAGTTTTCATGATATTGGCATCATTTCCAACTTAATTATGGACCATTCAGTGCCCCTGCAGTATTCACTTCTGACCAGAATCGTATATGACTCTCAGTTTTGTGCGGGATTACCCTCACTGAGACCTCCAGTTTGTGTGTTATAAATATAGAGCCTGACACTGCAGCTCCGTGGACATCTCGTGTGGACCACACCGGTGATGGTGCAGCTGACCCCTCTCTCTGATCCACTTGTTAGCAACTGGAAAAGTTAACAAAAGTCATAGTATAATTGTTCCACATGACCATGTATCGCTGCCATATTGAATAAAGCATGGCTACCATACAAATCTATGAGGAAACGTAATGTCCAGGGGTTTAAAACAAAACAAGCTGATAAGCTTACGTATAGTGACAGCACCATTTACTCTGAACACTTTATGGTACTATAATAAGTATATCATCTCAGTTGTATTTTGGTTATATGAAGCTTTTAGTCCGAATTTTGCAGGTCCTTACCCCACTTCTCACCCACCAGTACAGGGCACCCCGCGTGCTGTGTCCGTGTGTCGGCCGTACCATTACGGTGTAGGTTGTACCAGAACACGGCCGAAAACTGAAACAGGTAAAACATAATACCGGGGAATCAGAGAAATATTTGAGTGTCAGCCTGACGCTGCTCTTGGCATTAAAATAACATACTTCCCGGGGCCAAGCATTTTAGTCAGACCAAAAAAAGAGAAGGAATGTATCAGGTAAAATGGAAAGAAAATAATATTATATCGTTGGTAGTTCGGATTTTTTTTTTAACCTTGGTTTTTTGACATGAAAGTACTAACCAGCCTCTCCGAACACCTTAAAATCGACCAAAAAAGAGTAAATTTTCTTCCCTGTTTTGATAGGGTCGGTCGGGTGACCTGGTTGAATAGTCGGGCTATGCTGAATAGTATAGCAATGCTGATCCATCATGTTATATGTTACAGAGACGAACTGCAGTAATTTTCCTTATGTTTCATTACGTCTTAATGCTTATTGTTATTTTGATTTACCTTGACTGGTGGCAAGTACAGCTTCAGCGAGGGGAAGACAGTGTACCCTCCCTCAGCGACATCAGACAACTATACAATTAAATAAACGTATTTCAAGAGCATTACGAATAGAACTACATTCTAGGATCTAACTCCCAGTCATTTCTTTTTATTTTAGACAAATTATTTGTATGCTTTGTTGAATGAAAATAAATCGTGATCTAAATGGAGAAATACAAATGGTAAGATAGGGTAGAGAATTTATATTTGAAGTCTCAATATTAGGGATAAATATATATAGTTTTATCACACTCAACGTGGTGTTTGAATCAAATATCAAGACATCAAATATCAGATCGATATTTGCTGTTGTCAAGTGATATTTGATGTTGTCAAGCCGTTTTACTATGTTGTCAAGGTTGTAAAATTCCATGGCCCTCATTGGTTAATAGGGATGAATGAGTATTGCGTCATCAATTTCTTAGGCTAGTTCGGGGCTTGGTCAACGAATTGACAATTTCATTATTGTTTGCTCAATTTAACATGTAAAAACGTTAGTTACAGGGTTATCTGATGTGTAGGCTTCGAATTCCAAGTTAGATTTAAGCTAAAACCCCTCTAATATGATGAAAACTGAGTATTTAATGGCCGTATCGAGGGCGCAGCCATCAACAAGTTACTGCGGCCTTGGTAACGTGACCTAATTATGTTGCCAAAGAACGTAGTGTCGAGCGCATGGAGGGGTACTGAAGGGGTTTACCTAGAGGGCCTATTTACGTTTCTTTTCTGTTAAATAAAGGCTATATTTTCTATCAATCTTTATTCTAAACATTAGAATAACCTTCAACATCGATATCTGAACCTTTTTCTCCAGTGATAAAGATAGAATTTAGTGGTTAACTGATCCTCTCGTCAATATCTCACTTTCCCAGTTCCCCTCTCGAGCCCATCTGCGGGGGCCTCTCGAGGGGAACTGGGAAAGTGAGATAAATGACTCGAGGATCAGTCAACCACCAAATTCTATCAATATATTAAAGAGTCAACTGTCATGTAGTTGATATGATTTCCCCCCTGTCGTCCTTTTCTTTCCTCCAAAACTAGTAACTGAAATCAGTACCAAATAGATCAGCAATGTTACCGTGGTTGACGTGGTGGTGGGCAGAAAAGATGGCAGGAGGAAATTAACAATGGTATTTACTGTCACTGCCAGAAACATGTCGTCACTAGCTTTATCATTAATGATTAACATGGTAAGATATCTTCATACTCACATAGAACAGGACTGTTGCCACTCTATCCCCGGTGCCTTTAAACATTGGTCCGGCAAGATCCTCCAATAAGGTCTGATTCTAAAGTATAGTATGACAGAATAACGAATAACCTCTCACCTTAATTAGCCTTTTAAATGGCATTGAGAAACTTATATAAGAGCAAACTAGACTGTCACAGTATAGAAATAGGCCCATTTTGAAATTCAGCCTTCCCCTTACTGTAAAGGGAGTCCAGCATTGAATAACTCTACTACTTTAGAGAGTCAAGCATCGCTGTACTCCGAGACGAGAATCAGACATTACCAGGCACTCAATTTGCTCACTTTCTCTCAGTTTTCTCTCCGTGCACACTACACTTTGTGGGGCTTCAAAACATACCATATGACATTTTAATAGTAGCATGTTGCTTTAATCCACTATGAAACAGCATGAAGCCTTTAAGCGTAAAAGGTTAATCATATTAAGTGATCCACCTCTGGAAACATTGGAATTGACAATAGAGTTGTCGCCCATATGAAATCGTATAAGTAGTAAGTAAGTGAGTTACCACCAGTGCATCCAGATGTGGCTCGTACTGACCACCAATGCCATAGTTAACGACCTAAAAATGAACAACACTAGTAAGTTGAAATGTATGATATGCAATATTTATTAAAGGCTGTCATGTACTCTGGAAATTTGTTTCTATAACTAAGGGGCATCATTCCCTCAATTGGGTGTCATCCAGATACATCATCGTTCTGACTACATTGAACCTAATCAGGTGGTAATGACTCTCTTCTGATGAAAAAAACACTTTTCTGATAAATAAGAAATGTGAAAAGGTTGGCATATTGGAATAGAGCCTTGAGAATAATGAGAGTGTTGAGAAATTATATTTTTGCATATAAACATGTGTACATGGACCGCCAAAATATCGCAGTATGGGACGGTTTTCCCCACCATTGGCAGACATGAAGCACTTACCTGGAATGGCTCGGCATCTGTACGCCTCATTCGGAATCGCGTAGAGAGACCAGAAATATGCTGAACCTTTTTGCTGAGGTACCAGATCCCTTTATCATTAGGGTCATACAACCATCCCCTATATGTGGAGTCGAGATAGAAACATGTTTTAGTTATAGTTTCATCATGGATTTCTTTCAGCAATGGGGAAGGATAAGTTGGTGATTGGTAAGCAGGGAACTTAAAAGGGAGCAGGTCTTGTAACTCCTGGGCCACACTAGGCTATTGTGGGCAGACCCGATCAGAGCAAACCCTAAAGTTGGGAGGGTTTCGCATGCACAACTGTATCACACTGGCCAGTCAAATTTGATAAGACTTTCGGGTCTGGTTGGGTTGGTGGGATGGTGTGGCTGGGGCTTCATGCGCGAGAGTATGAGCACCGTCAGACCTAAACTCTCTTTTCAAAAATGCCTCACATGTTTTCATAATCCTAAATGTAACAGTGTACTCACATACTTACTTCTTGCAGATTCAGTGTTCTTAAAATAATGGCAATACTGCTAGATTTTACATATTGTCTTCCAGATAATAGCATAGCTTATTTGGCACAAAAACCGTTAATTAGTATAATGGTGTATTCTAACCATCATTATAGGTACAGACTCACCCTTGTATTGATATGGTTTGATGTAGGGTATCATACTCACAATTTACTTATTCGAATGTTAGTTTCCACGTGAGCACCAACTTTTGCTCGTTGCAGCTAGACGCAAAAGAGATTTTAAAAGATGTAAACTACCAATATAGGACACTGGCGGGCATAAATAACCCAGAATAAACTGAATCACATGTGTAAGTACTTAATTATATATATCTTATTGTGACACAATGGATTATTCATTACAGAAATGTATTTCAGTGAAGTTATGAATGGTGACTCTTTAAAAATGGTCAATAAACCAACCTTTTCTTTTGCAATTTCAATGAGAAGTTCCACTTCAGGATCAGTAATGACGTCATGATACATGACAATCCAGGGGTCTGGACTGAGGACCTCCATCTTGTAACTAACGTAGGGCATGATGTGGGTGTGGTACGCACACCACACATCAGACGTTGGGAAACTCGCCTGACAGAAACAAGGTTATATTAATGCGATCACATAGCACATCGCCGGGGCTCAGTCAGTAGTGCCTATCCAAAAAAGCTAATAAGAATATTCGGATGACAAACTGATATAGGAATGACCGAGACAACATTTACTTATCTAGCTTGGTCATATATAGGGTTCAAATATGCACAATAAAGAGTTACCGAGTTATTAGTCAGTACTGACTAACGTGTGTTGGGGTCAGTTGTCCTCCTGTACTGCCAGGTTGCAACTTACTGCAAAAAAGCCTGAACGTCTTTGTTTAGTTAGGTGAACTTGATGACACTCCCTACCCAAACTAGAGTTTCAGAAGCAGTAGACATGCGATCTATAAGGAATTACAAGAAATGTAATGGAACCAACCTCAGGTATTTCCCCTCTGCAGAGTGCTTCATACGTTTTGAATTTATGTTGAGGGTCTGAATCTGCTGTATCATTCCCCAATGTATCTGCCACAGATGCTGCCATTTCTGCCACATTTTCAAAACTCTTTCTGTACTGGCTGTTATTTTTATCTGTCAAAGCAATAGAGTGTACATATCATTGACAATTCATATGCTTACACTCTATGTATATTTTTCATATGATGCACCATCAATGAAGTGTTATAAGTTATTCACCAGCGCTGCATTGGTGCTTACTTAGCACCATGTATGGTTATACACATTTCAACTACCGGTATGTATGATACTACTTGGTTATTTTGATTGGTCTGAATGTAAATATTATATGATATAGATATAAGGGGAAGGTTACCCAAACTACAAGCCAGCTCGAGGTACTCTTCAGCTTTGCCATACTCCTCTGTCTGAAAAAAAGGAACGTATTATTCTCATTTAGGTAATGATTGGTAAGAAAGGATGTGTTTCCTAAAGAGGCAATACCAGTTGGCACACTCAAACCTACATTTCCTTCATTTGCATCTCATATGATTGTGTAACGCTTTCCCTCTTATGATCTGCCATTTATTCTGGCAAGAATTCTTAATGTCTGCAATACAAGACTCCAATTCCAACTATCATTTATATTCTGGTGGGGTGTGGTGATTTAGTATTGACAAAAGCCATCAGGTGGCAGTACTGAGTGGAGAGGAGCCTGGAAGTTTTCCATTGCTCAACTCACAAACACAGTCTACTAGTACGCCTCTCACCTACCAGGAGGCAGCATTCAGTCAGCAATTTGCAGATTGTTGTTGTTATCCGGTTTACAGTTGGTTGACTTTTCTTCTCATAGGAGGTATTTCACCTATTCTCATATAGAAAGAAGGAACTATCCTATTTATAGATTGACATGTCCGCATATAAGTCTGTAATGATTGCTGACATATTAAAATCGAGAATTTGATTGGACCTCTCACATTGAGGAGACCTAAAAAAAAACTGTTGTTAAGAAATGGTCACTCCATGAGTATACCATTCAGCGGAGGAAACAGCCTTGGTTATGGTTTTCAAAAAGTATTGTTGTAATACTTATACTCACATAATTAAATGCCATCCCTATACTATAGAGAAGGCCATGGAGCGGCAGGTCAGCAGGGCGGTGTCTTATAGTCTGTTTTAACCATGTTATTGCCTCGTCCATCAGATTTTTTTCCATGGCAGCCATACCTATGCCAAACAGGTCCCTGTAAAATCAAATACTAACAGCAATTGATGCACAGTCATTGAGTGATGCACAATCATTGTTGAATGAAAATAGAATCAAACATTTTTGTAATGTAATTCTAAGGCCACAGTAATTGGTACTTTAAGCATTTGATACATTGCACGGAGCATAACCATGGGGTTGATGCACTCTCTAAGGTCGGCATGATGCACCAATCTATTACTGATGAGATACTCACTCCTGAGTATAGCATCTGGCTATCATAAATGACTAGGTCTGAAATGAACGGGATCTACTACCTACTAAGAACCAGCCATTTTCTATTGACCTGATTAACAATTTAGAGCTGCATAGTACTTTGACCCTCTAAGGATCAATATTGCTTTAATCAAATGCAATATGTATCTTTCTTGTAATGATGCATGCATTCAACCCTGGCAGGTAACTCGTCAGCGCTGCATTCAAGGATCATGCATGCCGACTGATGTTACATAACATTATGACATCTACCGTCCTTGGACAGCTACACCTTGGACTCTTACATCTACCTTTTCCATATCCTACCCATTGCAAATGGCCCCGGTCATCTTAGTGACCTCCCCTCTTACAGAACAGAACTGCAGTCCCAGTAAACAAATAACGTTATACACCATTTTATAACGTTATATAACGTTACATGTCAACGTTTTTCTAAGGCTCTTTAGTATGACATAACGTTATGTAGAGTTTAAAACGTTATTTTGACGTAAAATAACGTTTTGTTGTTAGCTGGGCTGTCCACAACAGGTGGGTCAAACTCACGACTTTGCAACAATTAAAAGTGAAAAAAATGTCAATTTAAAATCTTTTCATTCTCATTGTTTCTCAATTGCAATGGAAAGAATAGGTCTTTGGGAACATGCACATAAAATTTTGTGATATAGCCATGATTGTTTCTTACTGTGTCCTCGCCATGAAAATACCATGTTAAATCATAATTTTTATGATTTCCACAAAATCTGATATTTTTCATATAAAAGGGCTGGTTGCTAAGCAACCATTCGAGATAGAGGAAAATGGAATCCTTGACATCGATTTAGGGGGGGTAGATACTCTTAGAATTATTATAAGACAAATATTAACGACATTATAGCCTGCCATATGTTAATATCTTCTGTGTTCAATATGGCTCCATATGGCGCCATATAGCGTAATGGACGCGTAACGTACGCATAATGGACACCCTTAACAAGGTTCTTTTGTGACATTTGCTTTAAATTCTTGTAATTCAGTCAAAAATAGGTATTTTCACTCCCAAAAAGTGTCAAATAATATTAGTTAAAAGACACCTACCCATCTAAACCGTTTATAATCATGTACTCCCCTTGCCTAATCTTTTTCTAAGGCCAAAAAATATGAATATTTTGCAAAAAAATAAAAAATTCTCCAAAATCAGAAAAAAATGCTAGGGTCGGCCTTTTTTTGAAACTAGGGTCGGGTTGCCTGAAACACACCTTTTATTATTTTTGGCCTAAGAAAAAAAATGTAGAGATTATAATTTTTTTAATTAATTACTGGATTTTCAGGGAAAACAGGGAAAACCAAGCAAATACCACAAAATGAATCTGATTACATCATGGAAACAGTAGGATCCTAAAATTCATTATGAGATATCAAACTGTTTTATCAATTTATCAATTCTATCTGGATTTTGGGGGTAAAATATAAATATGCATTTTGTGACATCATTACCCTGGTAACAAGTCACGGGATATTCCCGAGAATATTTGGCGATTCTGTGAGCAAATATTCCCGTGATATCCCGAGAATTTAAGACGTGATTTTACATGTAGAATGCTGTTAAATCATGGGATTTACCCCATATGAAGTTTGAGATTGTGAGTTCGAATCCCCAGGCCCTCATTAAACGTTTATGCTGTAGAATAGCCCTTTCATTAACCACTGTCCCCACTATAGCACAGTCTCAACTGGTCACAGTTCATATACCTCTCCCAATACATGCCCCGGTAGGTGAGGGCCTAGAGCACGGGACTATGGATGTGAAGGTGGCTGGTTCACTTCCCGGTCAAGGCAGGTGTAAAATCATTAGATATAATATATATGGACAGTTCTATATGGCTGATTTTCACGAAACTGCTTTTTTTCACTGGTTTTTTTCTCATGCCTATATTTTTTCAAATATGATAGATACATCGATCCTTTTGATGTATTCTGGTCAGGATAGACAAGGACTTTACAGGGTACCCTGGTTTTGCCTATCTATGAGTGAAAATAAGAGAGCTAGAGGTAAAAAAGTACTCAAAAACAGCCCATTTCCACCCGAAAATCATGATGACCCATATTGCAAGCTAGATAATTAATAAAATAAATAGCTGTGTGCTTATTTCTTTATCATTCCACTTCCCAAATAAGGTAAGGAATTTTTTAGTACCGAATATGGACATATAGGCAGCATTGTATAGGCCCTGTAGGCATATATGTATTAGGGAACTTTATTGGCTTCACGCCTAACGCCCTAAACAATGTCCTCCACCTCTGAGATTAAAACAACAGACAGAATATCTGATTGTGGTATGTTAAGGCCTAACATATACCTACATAATAAAAGAAAAATTAAGAGTGTGGGTTATTTACAATAGCCTAGAGAGGACATTGAGCAGGTTGGGGAACTTTTACAGGCTTCACGCCTAACGCCCTAGATACAATATAATGCTGTGGTAGCATTCAAAGATATTATGTTTAACCACATTCACTATGCCATAAATATACTTACATATGTAGGTTTCTTTATGCTTTAATTGCATTATTCTACCATATGCGTAGCAATAGCTGTGTGATCATATATATGCTCTGGCTTCACACCTAACGCCCTGGCTTCACACCTAACGCCCTCATGAATAGCTCTCAGTGCTGTACAAAAAGAGGTATCCAACCAACCTGAATGGATGTGTGATGATGCTACCATGTACCACCCTTCTTCCCATACGATTTATACGATTGATTACAGTAAATAACAGGTTTTATTCATGTTTTGATATCATTTTCCGGCCAAAAAGTTAACAATTTCTTCCAAGAACCCAAAATACAGAAATGTTTTGAGCCCTATATATGCTTTAAGGACTAGAATAAGGCAGAGGGGATGTGGAGGAACATATATCTAGTAGTTAAGAACCTGTGAGATTGGATAGAATAGAGGTAGGGGGAGCATATCCTCTCTTAACCATGTTGGTCAGCGTCGTGGCTTCACGCCTAACGCCCTCACCAATAGCTCTCTGTACAGTACAAAAGGCTATCCAAGCACCCTAAATCGATGTGTGATGGTGTTGTCGTGTACCACCCTACTTCCCATACAATATCTAAGGTTAATTATACTAAATTATAGGTTTTATTCATGTTTTAATATCATTTTCGGGCCAAAATGTCAACAATTTCTTCCAATATCCCAAAATACAGAAATGTTTGAGCCCTATATATGCTTTAAGGACTAGAACAAGGCAGAGGGGATGTGCAGGAACATATATCTATCAGTTAAGAACCTGGGAGATTGTAAAGAATAAAGGCAGGGGGAGCATATGTGATAAAACGTGGGAAAACGTGACATTAGGGGAAAACACCTCTAATTAAGTTCATGTCTTCAGCTACAATTTGATACTTCAAGCATCAAAATATTTGAAATAGTTGCTGAGAAATGACATCTCAAACATGGGATGGTAGGGAGATATAGGAATTCAGAATAGACTGCAATGCGATCACATATCAATCTAATTTCAAATACTCCATATGAATCATAATTATTAAAAATTAAACCAATAAATGCATATTATTGTCCATAGATTTGGATCTGGTAGGAATATTGGCGTTCTGTTTTCAGTTCTGAAATCCTCATGGATTGGGCAATTTGTTAGGTATGATTTTTATTCCAAAAGAATGAATTGATGGTTGCCATGGCAACCAAATGTCAACAAATAAGCTAAAAATGGCTAAAAACGTTCTTTTTACGTTCCAAATAGGACCAATTTAGAATGAAAATAGAATTTTGATAATAGCTTCAAAGAATTCCTTGGGAAAAGTTAGACTAGGGTCATTTTCTCTTAAGTATTCACATTTTTAGCTATATCTCCTGAAATATCATGTTTAGAGCATTTATGGCTATTCCCCCTAATGTTACGATTTCCCAGGTTTCGTCACATATGCTCTCTTAACCCTGTCAGTGAGCATCGTGGCTTCACGCCTAACGCCCTCACCAATAGCTCTCTGTACAGTACACAAGGCTATCCAACCACCCTAAATCAATTTGTGAGGACACTACCATGTATCATGCTTCTTCTTATGGCATATCCAAGGTTAAATATTAAAAGATAATACGTTTTGATCATGTTTTAATGAGATTTTCTGGTTGCATGCCTGGCTTCACGCCTAACTCCCTTTTCAGAAAGCTTTAAAACATAATATAATCACCCTTGCCCCATATAATGATATACTAGGCTGTGGGTTAGGATGTTTTCTTTAATATTAAAACATAATATTAATGAAAAAAATTACCTTATACATGAAAAGGGGGTCTCCTTCTTGAGTGGAAAGGGCGTTAGGCGTGAAGCCATGCTATATAAGATACAACTTTGCCCCTCCACTGGACATTTGCTATGTATATTTAACCTGCCCCAATATTTCTGATGTATGACCCACCCCCTAAGGTACATGGACACAAAAGGTTTTAACTATACTCCAATATTAATTTTGGACCCCATAGCACATGAAAAAAAGCAGTTTCGTGAAAATCAGCCATATGAGTATTTTATCACTTACATAGGACACATTCACTAGATACATGCAGTTCTCTTTAATTGTAATGGGATTCGAACCTATGCAACCATCTGTACCTGTATCCTGTAAAATCCAGAATACACATTAAAAGATGCAAACATAGATATGAACGGGAATACTTAGGTGCTTGGCCTAGCTGGGAAGTGAACCAGCCACCTTCACATCCATAGTCCCGTGCTCTAGGCCCTCACCTACCAGGGCATGTATTGGGAGAGGTATATGAATTGTGACCAGTGGCAAACCCGAAGCTCATTTAACCCAGACCATGGGCGACCACTGAATATAAGCAGTGGGCTAAACATCAGGGGGGAGATCAAGTGTTCCAATTCATTGGAACAGGGTAAGCCAATGTGGTGCACTACACTGAATACCAGTTACTGTCCTGTGCCTACTATGCATGGACCCCTGTACTTTCCCTGCTCCCCACAGTGTTGTAGGTATGCAGGCCATGTGCTTTAAGGACTGCAGCAATGTTGACACAAAGCAGAGGGGGGACTTTGCTAAAAGTGGCTCCATTTCCAGTTTAATGCATAATTGTGTATTCTGGATCCCAATTATATTACTTATTATGCATAATCATGAGATAGTCGCCTTTTAATGCATGCATTTGCATGCATTTTCACCAGAATATGATGCTCAAACCAGAGGGGGGACTTTGAGTTGACTACCCTGTTTCTGTAAACAGAAACACATGACATCCACCCCGAGGTTTAGCTAAGTAGGTGCCCGTGACCCAGACCCACATGGCCACTGAACTACCCTCCTTTACATATCCTATCCTTTCAGCACTGGTACGTCTGCGTTTTATGAGCTTTTACATGGGTGCTAGGGTGCTTTAGCAAACCCTACATAACTCAATAAAAGACGTAGACCATTATACATGCATTGGTGACAAGGGTAAAATACTATGCTATGTCTATGTTTTATGAGCTTTAGCGTGACTGCTGTAGGTCCTTATTCTCCTGAACTATCGCTGATATTTAATGTATGACATGATCTACATGTACAACCAACGATCTCACTAATAATGGAGATATCATCAGTGAAAGGCTGATTAATTTGAAATAGTAATGATATTAGATAGGCTTAACTATAATAATATAATGTAAATTATTCTATTTTCGTCTCCATGCTATATCCTCGTTTTCTATATCAAAAGATATCTTGGTATCACTGAACTGCCCGACCCATTCTAACACAAACTCTCAGATATCCCTTCGTGTATCCTTCCTTCTCTGATCAGTGTGTTTTGTACCCTCACCTGTAGTACAGTCACCACTGGTCATAGTTCATATACCTCTCCCAATACATGCCCTGGTATGTGAGGGCCTAGAGCACGGGACTATGGATGTGAAGGTAGCCAGTTCACTTCCCAGTCCGGACGTGAATATGAAAGACAGTTAGTGGTAATAAGCAATGTATGGGGATGTTTTTATCAAAATATTTAGATAAATGACATAAGACATGTTCACTAAAATCTATTACTGATGGGATTCGAACCCATGCAACCCTCTTTACCAGAATCACGTGATATAACGGGAAATTTTGCTCACAGAATCCCGTGATATAACGGTAATACAACCCGGGTTAATCCCGGGACTGACCCCAGTTCAACCCGTGTTATGCGAGGGGAATTCACGGGAATTTGTTTCCAGGGTATACATGTATTCTGCAGTATATCCATGAGTCTGAGCCAGGTACCTGGTTACTCTTGTGTATACCCCGGTATGGACACTGCAGTTATATTCTGTTTGAGGGGAGGTCACTAATGTTACCATGGACATTTCCTTGCACACCTTTCTATGGGACCCCATAGCAAACTCCCTCACCAAGCCGAGGTCTAGTTGACAACGTTGAACCTACCTGCCCCCTAGTGAGATGTTGGAATTATGGCCCCGTACCAAGCCTGTCATCATGTCGTCTATAGACAGGTTGTATGTGCGCTGGAGTCTCACTAGTGACATCAGAGCCCCCTTTCTGTCAGCTGTAGTGGGTAGTGTGACGCCATCTTTGTTGTTATTGTCCTCCAGATCTAAGAATCAGAATGACGTTCGATCTTAGAGCATAGACTTACTGGGTACATCTCACCAATTCTGTTTTTTATAATTTTTTTAAATTATCAGCCATATAGAACAAATGCTCCATGTGTCCCCACATGGAATTTCCTTTCTGATTGGCTGCTTACAATAGTGATGCTTACCTTTGGTAGAGGAATCATCATAGACTTTGTCGGTGATAAGAGACCAGTTGCAAACCAGTGCGTATGCTGATATCGGGTGCTGCACAATAGCCTGAGCATTGTCAGGATTATTAACATGCTTTCTAGCAACTTCTCGCTTGGCGTCAACCAATCTGCACAACAAGGGAGAAACACAATGCATCAAGGTAAATCTTAGTCTCGTAGTCTATTCACAACTGGACTCTTTCTGGATTCGCAAGGATTTTATGGTCTGCCATGACAACTAGCCTTTGCAGAAACATATTTTCCATGTTGAACATTCAGTCCTTCACCTATAGTTAAGACTGGATAGATGCCAACAGGACTGGATGCCAAAATCAAAGTATTGCTAAGGAAAATGATAAACATAACATAGTTTTAATTGGCGTGAACAATTAGCATGTACTCTAAAACTTTAGTTCTAGTTGGAATATTTAAGAAATTGTCTAAGTTTTGGACAGCCAAAATTGTCTAGGACATCAGGTCTGGCTACACAAGTTGTTCTTTCAGACATTCTAAACGGATATTGCCACTGCCAAGCCCTGGGAGAGTTAGTAAATCTCGTAGAGTTATAAAGTTTATTTTGTTCACCATTCATATTTAGTCAAAACCATACACATCTAAACATTTATCGTTAATTTGAACATGAACACATTACAGGATAGCTTGGTCATGGCCTGGTTACCTCTAATTGCAAGCTGCATGTGACGGGCAGTGTCATTAAACATGTTAAATTTGTACCTTTTAGACTGCAGAACTTTTGTTTCATTCCCATGTACAGTGGTGCAAGGCAAATGATTAATCTACCATAGCATAGATAAAACATCAAACGATCATGCACTCAAAAAATGAAGTCGTCCGCAGACTATTCTATGTGACAAGGTAGCGGGTGTTCTAACTATAGTTGTCAGATAAAGCACCTACTTGGCATGTGCCAGCCCAAAGCCTGACACATGCCAGCCCTAGACACGTCAACCAGGGCCTGATTCAGGATTCCCCCTGCAGGTGGTATCAGTATAGCATGCATTATGTATAAAGTGAGGGAATGAATTGCATAATTTCTATGTTAATCTTGATCATAATTATGGAAATCAGCATTCATGCTTTGGAGAATCTTAAGAATTAGCAATTGGGGATGCTAGAAAAGGTAAAAGATTCAAAGTTTTGATATAATTAAGACAAAACAAATATGTGCAGGGCATAGACACCTCTTTTGTGTTTATTTCAATAGTACAATAGCTGCAAGGAAACTCTCATTGGTATGACACCCAAAGTTAACAGTCTGTTACTGAGGAGCAGAAATACTCTCATACAGGCTGTCAGGACATGTCAGGGATTCCCCTGACCTAGATGCTTCTATGATTTAGCTATTACAAGCCTCAGAATTAGAGACATGGACAGTAATTATGCCTAGGCTCAGAACCCAGTGAGCTCCACCTGCAGTGAAGTAGAGGTTATGGTGCACAAGTTAACCCTTGAAGGGCTTCATAGTGCTTTAAGGTGCTATGCTCTATGTGATCATAATGCATGAATTCAGCCTTAGTAAGTATACTCACCTAACTGTTAATACATTTCCAAAGGGTCGGCATGATGTATGAATGCAGTCTTGATGAATAAACTCGCCAGGTTTACATTCATTCATCATGCTGACAAAAGGATTGAAGCACATTTAAAGTAGTTTGTAGCCAATAAAGGGTTAACTATTCTGGGTTGTAAATTTGACGACCCTAGACTCGTCATTTGGAGTGGGCCACCACCTGCGCTAACATTGTCAGTTAGATGAGTCTAGTGTTGTATTGTTGGATGGTAACTTGGTAGGTCCTCAGGTAGACAACCTTTAACTCGTTTATTTTATGACCGTCACTTTAAAGACCCTAAACTCTTCTTATAAGACAACCATTTGACAAGTTTGGATCCCTTCATTTTATCAGTGTGTCATATGTATCATTTATCATGGCTGATGTTATTGGCATGGCAATCTTGTGTACACATATATACGCTGCCTTATAATTGGCATGATGTTGTATTGTGCATTATAAGTAGGCTGTGAATAAGGGACCTTGTAGCACTGTCCTACATGAGACTGTCATGTGTTTCCCCTTATTTAGGAAGGAATGATGCCTTACCCTACCATGCCGTTGATCACCATTATGCATGAATGCAGCACTGGTGAGTAACTCACACGTGCTGCATTGGAATGTGTCACCTCCATAAACTGCATCAGTGCATCACAACGACATATGTACTTTTCTAGTGACCTGCCATCTTTGACCCTTTAAGGACTGATGTAGCTAAAAGATGACATTTGTCATCATGATGTACCTATGCAGCCCTGTCGAGTAACTCGCCGGGGCTGCATTGATGCATCATGCCCAACCCCTAGGAAGGTCTCAACCCAGTAATGTCAGCATGATGCTTGAATACAGTACTGGTGACTTACTTGCCAAGGCTGCATTCATGTATCAAAAAAACCCACCTCACCTTTGAAGTTGCTGCAGTCTCTCCTTCTCAGCTTCAATGTAGTTTTCCAGGTTGTCAAGCAGTACCTCCTGGTTCTCTATCAGGCTCCTTAACGTTACTAACGATGTGTACACCTCTCCAGTCACCCCTGAGGGGGAATAGCCGACTCCCACAAGACAAACAATAGCCACCAATATGTAAAGACTCCTGCAGGAACTGAGGTGTTTTAATGCCATTTTGGTTATCCTAGAATGTCCAGCTAACCTTAAGCCAACTAGTTAGTTATGAAGAATATTGATATGCATCTGCAGATATTCCCAAAGGCTGAAGTGTACTGGTGATGACAAATTCTGGATTGTAAATGTGTGCTACTTAGTTCATATTCAGCCTCTGTGCACATCCCAGGTGAACTATATAGCGACAGAATGGAGACGATAGATAATTGCCCAGGTACAGTTGGCATGAGTCCATAGAGAGCGTGGTTGTTCCAGTTTTGTAGAAACCTGGTCATTATAAAGTAATAATATGTGACCCATCTAGGGAAAAGACTCCTTCAGGCGGGATTTTTAGCTCTAGTTTTGGCCACCAGGGGGCACCATAATTGCAAAACAGTGTTAAATACATGAAAAAAGACTTAGTTCTAAAACCATTTTTTATGTAGAATGCAATGATCTTCATGAAATATGATGCAAACATTCTATATTTGGAATGCAAAAAGAACGTTTTTGTGAAGAATTAGCACATATATAAGCCTAAATTGGAGGTAATAATCTGGATTTCTTGAAAAATCCAATCAGTTACCCAAAACTGAAAACAGGATGCCAAAATTCCTTCTAGAACCAAATTTAGACTAATAAATCCAATTTTATCTAGTTATTTTAAAATAAAACCCATTTTTCATGTTTATCATCATTTACTATGGGATACAATGCAATTAGAGCTTAGTTACCATTTTCAATTAATGATATGTACTAATGTTTGAAAAGCAATTCCCACAAAACTACCAGGATTATTTTAGCTCATGATATCTCATTTTAAAGATCATGACACCAATTTTAATTACTATTTCCCCCCCCCCTGGATGGGTCTTTTCCCTCGCCTGGTTACATATTAGTAGAACATATAAAAGAATTATTATAGTATAATAATTATATTGTATGTTCTACTTCACTATAGATTAAAAATGTGGATAAACTTAATTTTTTTTGTTAATTTGCTAAATTAGCAAATACATATAGAATCTAGAATCTATACATCTAGAATCTCACATATAAGCCGCACCTTGACTTTGTCCTGATTTTATAAGCCACACTGGCGAACTCACTTACTAGACGGGGTCTATACGCGAGGTTTTACGGTAGTCTGGAGAAAGATGATAAAGATGTAAGATATTATCTCACTTGACACAAAGACTAGGCATTACACTCAGGTGTGTAAACTATGTTTAATCAGCCACCAGTCACACTCTGTTTCACATGGCTTGAGTGGGGAAGGCATGGGCAGGGGAGCTTCATCTGGGATTGAATGTAAGCGCTTTTTCTTTGGCTGCATTATGAAGAGCATCGCTTTTTCTATCATTTATAGGCATATAAAATATTGTCAAGCCTCCCCATATAGTGTTATCAAGATAACACCATTCACTAAAATGGTGTTATTTTGAAACTAGGAGCCAATGATAAGACTCAATTAAAATTAGGCTCTGCCCCTTTGATGGAAATAACGTTTTTCACATATTGTAAGATAGTATTGTGTATCATAATATTTACTGCCTACAATTTAGGTCTGGGCGGTGCTCCTCCTTCCAAGAGGTCCCTTTATAACCCTGTGCTATTGTGCCACACTGGCCATATATTCGCAAGACATGCTACGGCTGGTGTAGCTATTATTGAGCTAAAATTGATCGAGCTGAACCAAGAAATTCAATCAAAACTATGTGATATTTCATAGCTATTTAATGTCAGCAGAACACGCTACAAAACGTTTAATTGTTAGCTATTTTAATGTCTGGTTGGCTGGCATGTGACATTCCAGACTACATTATTAATTATAAACCTGCATTATGCTATTGTGACCCCCTCACAAACATTTATGGTTTCTCATAGATATTTAACTCCCTCCCCCCACAAAGCCACCAACCACCAGTTTAAAAAAAAGCACTCCTTAAGATTCAATAAAAAAATGCTTCCCCTCATGCTGATGTGGATATAATTATCATCTGCCTTTAGTCATTATCTTAACAAGTTTGCGCGACTCTCCACTTCTGTCGATGTTGACGTGGGACCGCACTTGTGACGGAACTCTTGTGTACGTTGTCTCATCCACTTGTTAGCAACTGCAAATATCCAGAATATCATAGTCATAGTTGATCCAGACAGAAATAAACTATTACTAGCAAGTTCAACACATTGTTTCTACACCATAGAAAACTATTTCATCGGTATAATTATAGACCATTTGAACTTGCCAATGTACACATTCAAAGAGATAAGTAGCCAACAAGCCAAAAGGGAAAGTTGTCAATGATGCCCTTCAAATATATCTTTTATGCATTGCTGTTTGCGATTTGCAAGTTTTATATATCCTATTAAATGTGACTTAATGTTGATACGAACCCCATTTTTCTCCAACAAGGACAGGGCACCCAGCATGTCCTACCCTAGAGTCCAATGTGCCATTACGGTGAAAGTTGTACCAAAATGCAGCGCCATTCTGAAATGCATGATACTCATCTAAGCATTTGAGAAATAATTCACAAATGATACCATAGATCTGTGGACCATCCCTGCAGGAAGAAAGAGGTCGCCAAGGGACAATGAATGTTATTGCTGTTTAGTAATAGGTAGTAAACGCCAGTTTGATCCTGCACACATTATATTTTTTTAAAGTTTAACAGCATAAATGGATGTCAATCTTGTATAAAGTATAATTCCCGACTAGCCATCAGTAAAACTGCATGAGCTTGTGACTATGATTATGTTTTTGGACTGTGCAACATGACTGTGAGAAATGAATCGAATTGTCTATATTATTCTATTACTAGCACTATTTTGGTGTTCGCCTTTGGCATTGTGATGAAAAAGTTCCCATGTAACAATTCTCTTGCCAAATAAAGTACTCAACAACAACAACAACAATCTATTACATCAATATTGCACTGCTATTGAATATGGACAATGTCTAATTCAATGTATGTATACTCTTATATATATATATATTTCTATTTCCCATGATATAGGATAAATGAATGACTTCCATAGGGATAGCTAATTTGATGCATACTATTCATATCGGAGCGGTGAACTAAGCTGCATAATCAGACAACTTGCCTAACTCAGGAGTTGACATGTTATGCTCATGTTTTTGTTATAAAGGTACTTTCACGTCCCATTAACTGATGCAGGGATACTTTCTCAGATGAAAGTTTAGGTTTTTCACGATTAAGTCATGGTAGGCTGAAGGATCGTATCACATGATCAAATCTATGCGATGAGCTGAAGACAGAAACCTGCTCTTACACTTTTACTGTAGCCGGGGTTCTCTAACCTCCAACGCCACAAAGACATGGTGTGAGAGGGACATGCCTTTGGTATGCTGTAGGTCTGCCACAGCTTGGGAGAGGGCATACAATGAATTATCTTTTTGAGATACAAGATTTAATATGCTTAAGTTCTAGAAGGCCTGTATTCAATGCCACCCATTGAATACAATGTGGCCTTGTTCAATGCCCCCCCCCCATTGAATACAATGTGACCGTATGTAATGGGCTAAGAAAAAGTTTTTTTCCCTTTATTAGATGGCTTCAAATAAAAAATAAACACAAATAGCAACTACTTTGATACCGCTGTCAGGTATTTCTTTCAGCCTGGGGCTTTGTGGGATACTGCCCCAGCCCCAGTCATGAAATACATCAGAGACGGTATCAATGGGCATTGGCATTTGTCTATTTATGCATCTGTGTATCCTGCCCATAAATGAACATAAAGCAGCGAAACGTCGTGCTCTGCTCAAGAAACTGAGAAAATATTAAACATCAAATGGTGTAATATCACAGTTATGACAAGTAATGCTACCAACCTTTACGGGGGCCAAATAGAGATCTTGCCCCGGGAATACAGTCGCACCACCCTCTGCCACATCAGATAACTGCAATTATAAGGAACACACTACTGATTAACTCTTCCTTTACCACGTCCCAAATAAAGGCACCTCTCCCAAAACCAGATTGTTTCAGATGAAATTTAAATGGAATATTAAGATGTAGGGGACGGCCTAACCTTTCAGAAACTGAAAGAATTTTGTAAATATTCTAATTAGAAGTACATCTATGACAAAATGAACAGTATCGAATGACCAGAAAGTAAGATACCCTAAATCGCTCTATGTGTTCCAATTAGGGAGATAAAGCCCTATTTGAAATTTAATTTAGCTTATTTTGGTGTATATGTTGCCATGGCAACTTATATTTAGGCCATAATGCATCAAAATAGACCTAAACTTTTGGTACCATCTTCTTCAGCATGAAAAATTGGGCAAAATCATTTTTCACTCACAAAACAATATTGTTTGACATTTTTCATGATTTTTGCCTTAAATATTGCTCAAATTATATTGAAAATGAGATGGATCTCATGCAAGTTGAGGTGCCTAGCATTTTTAGAATAGTTAATTTATGTACAAACCGATTAAAAACATGCAGAGACAATATGCCATAGACCACTGTCAGAAAAAATCATGGCATTCTACCAATTTTTAAGCAAAGCACAGAGGGCCAAAAATCGGCCAAAATCGGCCAAAAAACGGCCGATTTTGTGCCTAAAGGCGCGATCGGTGTTGAGGGGTAAATTCGCCAAAAGGTGCGATCGTAAAGGAAGAGTTAAGGGAACCATCGTTTTCTAACAACAGGAGGGGTGTTGGGCTATATAGTCTCAAAATTGCCAGATAGTCTCAAAATACTATGGTTTTCTGACTACCTTGCAACTCCTCATGCGAGATATCTCAAAATGGCAAGATAGACTCAAAATACTATAGTTCATTTAGTATCTCGCAAAGCTCAGGCTAGATAGTCTCAAACCTGAAAGTAAATCTCAAAATATTATATTGTTATTAGTATCTCTCAACCCTCAGGCTAGATAGTCTCAAAACTGCGAGATTATCTTTTTGAGACTATCTAGCCTGATGGTTGCTAGGTACTAACAAATCTATAGTATTTTGGGACTTGTGAGTGGGTCAAGAAGTTGGTCAATATTATTTCAGTTCCCCCTAGGTTGGTTGAAATTGAGCGTGGCCGAACCTTTTGAGTTATAGTAACCCAAAGCACTTGTTTTTTTTGCTAAAAAGGGGTGACATTTCTTTAGTCCTCTTCTCAAGGGGTCTAAATTATTTTGGTCTCTCCCTCCCCCACGAATCCATCAAGCTCCTGTTGTTCATAACTTTCATTGACTTTAGAAATATTTTCTCAAAACTGAACTGCTTAGATTTCCTCTGGAACTATTCGAATGTGATTTCAATTTATTATTGAAAATTTACTGAATTAATCAGAAAATATAATAGGACACTACTTATAAGCCTGGTTAATGTCACGTGAAATAAATATAAGCTGGAGGATATACAGTACTTACATAAAACATAAAAGTAGCAATTCTGTCACCTGTTCCAGCCAGGTAACCTGTCATATTATCCAATGCCTTTGGATTCTGTTAAGTACAAATCAAACAACCAGGAGTAAGAGCGCTAGCATAAAGGTGCTAAACTTGTACCGTAACTAGATGTATGAGATTTTAATGATTTAAGACCATTTTGGTTCTGCCACGTCCCAAATAAACTAAATTATATCATTGTGAAACTAGGCAAACAGGATAGATAATTGGAAAAAGAAAGATTATGCCTATGAAATATACTTTGCCTATATTTTTTAATAATATCATCAAAGGTAGAAGGGATAGTAAACTTACTTGGTATGCATCAAAATGCGGTTCAAATTGGCCTCCAATACCATAGTTTACCACCTGTAAATGAGTAGCTATATGTACATACCAAGTTTCTGTGCATGGTTTGGCAACCATTGATTTATAATTAGCTTTTTCCAGGCGGCTCTATGATAGCTACAATCTTTCACATGGTACCATAAGAACAGATCATGTCTTTCTAAATAGTTATTAGTGGTGCTCAGGATAATAGCATTTGATACCGAAATCGCCCACCCGAAAGTGTTTTATTGCACTAGTCGTTTTTGACCAGATAGCACATAAATGCGGGAAAGAATTAGGCAATTTGTGTGACATTCTGCTTCACATGTGGTCTTTCTGGATGAGTAAAAAAGAATGTTGCAGCATCTCCCTGATTTCACTGATTTTAGTTAAGAAATTGCCTTCATTTGCATAAATGGTTCATTTGCTGCCAAAGTTTCACACGATGCTTCAGATGATGGTTCAGATGATGTTTTATCTATCAGGCAATAAAAGAAGCCTAGGCAATAAAAAAGAAGCCTAGGCAATAAAAAAGAAGCCTAGACATGACAGTGGATGCAAAGTCACTTAAACGCGACGGTACAGTGTATAGTCGATGGGGTGCTTCCACCAACGTCTGCCCATCTGTCCATTCATAAAAATCATCCATACAAGCAGGGATCTGTCCATCCCTGCTACGGATCCCTGCTCCATCCGTCCATCACAGAGGGGCCAACATATAAACATGTAAAAAAATGAACGGACGGAAATATCGAAAAAGTTTGATATTCCCTATTCATCAGAAAACGGAACTTTCCGTCCATGTTTGCAACCGTCTGATGGAGGGATGGATTGACATAGAAAGTGATCCGTCCGTCCATTTCATCCATTAGTCTGTTTGTGACGGATGGAATGGATGGACGAACAGTGTTGTTGGAAGTGAGTTTTGTCCCCCCATCCAGCAAAAATGGACGGATCCCTACTTTTTTTGATGATTTTTATGGACGGACGGATGCGTGGACATTTGTGAGCAGCCAAGCAGAAAGGATGGTCCCCGCGGGATTAGTTCCGATTTTAGCCACCAGGGGGCGCCACTATGGCCTAAAATGAAAGAATTAGGCTAAAAATAGCTCTTGGGTACTTTTTTCTGGAGAATTCAATAGGATTACATAAAACATTCCATTTTTGGTGAAAAGCTTCCATATTTGGAATGTAAAAAGAACGTTTTAGAGCCTTAATGTGTGTCTTTGTTGATATGTGTTGCCATGGAAACGTGGTTTTCATTCTAAATTAAAAGATTAAGTAGCTCATTGATAAAATGATTCATTAGGATTACTATGGTCAAAACAGAATAGAATTATCATTTCTAGATCAAAATCTATGGCCTATAGGATGAAAATGTGTGATCATTTTCTAATTATTCTAATTATGCTAATTACATAGAGATATCTAGGAAACTATGGGACTTAGAGCTTATTGGGGTTTTGGATAGGGCAATGCCCACCCTTATGCATCCAGTCATTTCTCAAAAACTAGAAATGATATCTTCTTTTGTAATATATCACTGGAAAGCTTATGATATAAATTTTAAAGTTGACATTTTCATTGGATATCCCTTTCCCCTTGCCTGTACACATTTGTGAAGGAACCCTTTCAAAGACCCTGACATACCTGTAAGGGTTCAGAGCTGGTAAAACGATTCCTCATAGTGGTTTCAAGGCCAGTTATATCCTGCACCCTTTGTGCTATGGTTTTTACAAATTGCATACCTTTTCGTTCAAAGAGCCATGCTCTGGAAAAGAAAAAAAAAGAAGAAAGATATTGTGTTGATGTTGTCACTCCTTGTGCGAGAAATAATAAATGTGAACTACACGAGGAAAAAGGGGGCAAATGCAAACCACATTATGGTCCCTTCTCACAGATCATGTCAGTATTAATGAACTCACGATTTACTGATGCGTGACAGTGATTCCTTCTGTGAAGTTGGATACCCAACTGTGGCACGATTTAACTGAAGCAGATAGACAGAGGTTTGTGACAGTGAGGTACTATATTGGTAACATTTCCATTTCCAATTATTTGCATGTGGCTCAAGAAGACATACAGGTCCTAGGGGGTAAACGCCCGAAGGATCTCCTTCATTGAACACCCCTTTGAGTCAATATGAAAATATGCCTAGTTACCTAGTTCACTTATTGATTCAGTGATATGATAATGTAATAAATTCAGCAAACTTTCAGTAATAATTTCACAGACACAGACTGTTTAATCCTATTCATATATATGTATTCTCACAATTGGCTAAAAATAGTAGTATTAAAATATCATTTAAACTCCCATACATTGAGGATTAAGTGTAAATAATTTTTGAGAGGACCAGCTCACCTGTGGTGTAGCAAATCTCTTAACGAATTCCACTTCCAGGTTTGTTATGACATCATAGTACATGACTATCCATGGGTCAGCACTGAGTACCTCCATCTTGTACGTTACATAGGGCACAGTATTGGTGATGTAGGAACACCACACATTGGACCAAAGGAAACTCTTTTTCTGAAAAAAATATGAGGGACATTTGAAAGAAATCAATAGAAGAGGGGGGGGGCGGTGGATTTTTGCACAAGTGGGTGGACATATTTTTTAGTCCCCCCCATGGGAGGGGTCAACCCTTTTTTGGTCCCCCCAGGCAGGTTGAAATGGAGCATGGTTGACCCCTTTGAGCTATAGTACTGCTCAGGCTTTTTCACTGAAAAGGGGTGCAATTCTTTTGGTCCACCCCTCAAGAGGGATCCAAATTATTTTAGTCTCCCCCCTTTCAAGGGGTCCAAATCTTTTTGGCCACCCCCAAGTCCACAAACCTCCCCCCCATACATTAAAGAATGACCACTCCCTTATGATGATTAAACTGGTCCTTCTCTAAAGCTTATTTAATCAAGACTAGGCTTTTCAAATATTGAGAACATATTTGATATGCTCTGTAAAATAGCTTGATAACGACTCACTACAATTTAATTTATTAGCTGATGACAAGTATTGCAGATAATTATTGACTGAATAAAAATACGAAAAAAATCAGGAAATTTATTTGACTGGCTAGCCAGCCCAATATTTAGCAGATTTTATCAATTTGACATCAGGGGACTAATGTCAAAATAATACCATTCCTTTGTAATAATTGGGCACTGATAGAGTTAAATGAATGAAATTCTATTATGATAAAAAAAGTTTAGTAATTGGATTATATTTAGCATTCCATTAGATCATTGGAGAAGCATATAAATTACATGAGACGTTTCAAGAAATCTACCTAATTAAAGAGCAATTTTGTGAACCTCACCTGTGCAACACCTTGGCTGCAAATCTTTTCGTAATTTTTTTTGTAGGCGTAGCTTTCATCTCTGCATTCATCACCTTCACCTGAGTCATTCTTTGCTGCTATTGATGCCAGGATCTCAGCTGCTCCTTTTAATGTGGTGTTTTTATCATCTGCAATATATTATTTTCAAACAATATATGTGACACAAGGCCCTTAGTGCAGGATGCACTGCACTAAGGTCCATTTTCCCAGGACACATCACACACATTTGCTGTAAAACCTTTGAAAGCAAATACTATCGGCTCCAAGGGGTTCTTTTTTAGCTTAGGTCACTCAAAAAAAAGTTGTTTCTCATCACCAAGCAGTGACAAATATGACTAGGGCGTTTTTTTTAATCTAATTTCTTTTTTTTTTTAGTCGAGGCTTAAATATATAGGGAACTTTTTGCAGTCATTTATCATGTTTATTGATCCCCAAAAGTTGTTTTGATACAAGTTATTCCTAGCTGACTGGCTTACTGAAAACATAAACTTTAATTTGATACCAAATTTGCCAATAACTATCCGAATTTTAACGTAATATTATTTTTCATAAAAAAAGTTGAAAAAAAAACAAATCCTTCAACAACAAACAGTCTATAGTGTATCAATTTGCTATGTTATTTGTTAGACTTTCATACAACGTATTTGGTTCAAATTGGGGCTCTAACCTGGGTGAATAAAATATATTCGTGGGGAGGGCAATTAACTAGTAATTGATTGCATGAGGAACCATGAGCCTCCGTTGTCAATTGGATAGGACTGCTGGACAACTAATATTTTTCTACCATGTTTTTTTTCCTTTACAATTAAAAGTAGGCATATAATGACTGCACAGGGTTTTAACTCGTGTGACTCCTAAAGTTAAAGTCTATACCCATCACACTATTCTGACAATGGTAAGTGAAAGTCATTTAAAAATTTTATTAAATAAGGGACCTTTATTAAACCTGAAGAATAATTATATTGAATAATCTAAAAGTCTCATTTGATAATACGAACACTACTGGGTGTTCTCTGTATCCTACCGTTTCTGTATGCCAGATCCAGATATTCCTTAGCTTTATCAAAATCAGCCGTCTGAAATACAGTTTAAAAAATACCCAAGGTCAAGGGACAGCAATAGAAAACGGAAGACTTGCATGCAAATGATAGTGAATTGCTATATCTGTACTATTTTCTGGCCGAAACATAATCATCTTTTCGGAACTCTAAATTGCAAAAATGGATTAACATTGTTAAGAAAATATTCAATAATTCCTATAATGGTAAGCGAAAGGTCAAATAAAAATCATCCAGTATGATTATTGTTTGTGGAAATGACATGTTGATACTTACTTGATTGTATGCCTTGCCCATCTGGTAATACAGTTCAGACTTTGGTGTTATATGTGACGGCTTTTCTAGTGCCTTGTCAAGCCAGCCCACGGCTGTGCAGGTCAGGCCCCTAGCAAGGGCAGCTACTCCGAGGTCATACATATCCCTGTTAACATATAATGAAATATGTGACCATCCACAGGTAAACCAGCCTTATGAAAAGTAAAGTGGTGCTAAGGTACTTTATTATTAACCTACATTTTCTTTCAAATGTCTTCTTTTTCAATTACTTCAATGAAAGCCTTTTTTGATAAGTTGAGCGACAAAAACTAAACTCCTTTCAAGAAAATAAAATAAACTCGTTTGGCAGACAAATGACTAGTTTTAAGAAAATGTCAGTAGTTCTCTTTTCTTAAAGCATGTTTGTTTATCTCGTTTATTCGCCAGGTGAGTTCATGTGTCTTTTTTTTTCAAAATGGAAATACTATTCTTTGTTTGCATACCCAGCCAAAAATTATTGACTCATTTCAAGGAAATAGGATTAATAAATTTAATCGCCCAAAGGACAAAATTTGATAAGACAAAATTAAATTTGTTTAAAATTGGTTTAAATCTTCTCAAAACCGGGCGTTTGTCAGCCAGACAAGTTTATTCATCTTATTTTCTTTACATGAGAACAGTTACATTTGGCTAGTGCTATAATTCATGATCCACATGCCTACCGACAACTATCTAGATGTATACAGACCTTCCACTAAGTGGCTGTGAAGCTTGGTGACCCCGCACCTTTCCCTTGGAAAGTTCCTCTATAGGCAAATTGTAGGTAAGTTGGAGTCGTAACAGTGACTGTAGGGATCCCTGTCTGTCTGCAGCATTAGGTATCGGCGCCCGCTGCTTAGCCATCTGTGTTTGGAACACTGAATTTTCAAATATAGTCTTTACTTTCCTTTACTTTACTTTCACCACAGTTGTCTGAGAGAACAACATAGATGGCCTGACTGTATTTTACATATATGAAGAGTTTGGATGCAAAACGACACGAGCGCCATTTCCGAAAAAAGAGACAAAATTCGGCAAAAGGCTTGTTTAGTGGTGGTAAGATATAATCCACAAACAACTTTTCCAAAAGTAACTATTTTTCATGCCATTAGGTTCTGCTCAGTACACATTACGTCACCAAATTATTATAATTGACCCCAGGGTATCTGTACAAAAAGTACTATGTGCTTCAATTCTGGGATGGATTTATGTCGTTTTGCATCCAAACTCTTCATATGTCTCTCTGTTGATGCATTCCATTAAGCACATTCTCTTACTGTCAGTGTAAGTCAGATATGATACGTGTGACTAGCTGCATAAGTGTTACAAGCCTTGGACAATGGTAATTATCCGCGGCTGGCGACTTGGACAATTTCATAAGTATATGAATCTGGATTATGGCAATTATTTTGTCTACAATATTCTATTATCTATCAGCACTACTATGGTGCCCCTCTTTGGTATGCAAATGAAAAAGTTCCTATCTAACAATTTTCTTGCCAAATTAAATATTTCCAATTTTACCCTGTCCTTAGCTTATAAAGCTTATTTATAGCAAGTCCCTTGTACCATATCTACTACATAGTTACTCATATTATGCTTTTTCAATTGTTTCAGCAAAGTGTGGCCAGCTGCGCCTGTCTGATGAGGCTAAGGCTTTATGATCATTACATGAAAACATTATGAGCATGACATGAAAACTTACGCTGGAGAGCAGAGGCATCTACTATTTCATCAGACAGAAATGACCAGTCCCTCACCAAGTAGTACGCCGATAGCGGGTGTCTGATTGCTGCAAAGTGTCTTGCAAGGTCCTTGGGCTCATTCCGTTTCAACTTAACTAACCTGCATATAACAGATAACAGATAATGGATTTCACTTCGGATGTTTCCTTGTAAAATTATCCACTATCACTGACTGCTAATTTGCATATTGCCTCTAAGAGGACGGTAACTATAGGCGATACAAAAAAGAATATCAGGTATTATATTTGGGAAGTCAAGCAAAACTAGAAAGGTAGGTATTACTTTCATGGATCAATGATAATTATACTGAGAAAATACTATTAAAAAAGTACATCTTTAGATTGTATGATTCTTCTTCTACTTATTTTAGCTTCTCATACAAAGAAAACATACAGAGAGTAACATGTTGCCAAAACGACCTGACATTTATGTGAAAGTAGTTTCGTGACAATGAGTCTCAGAGTTTCCTCAGTGCATGTTGTTTGCATATGCCCCGGACCTTAGTCTGAAGTGGCTATCCCAGGCTAGTCATAGGGACATTGGTCAGGCATGACTGAGTGCTATTCAAAAATTACTGAGGCATAACAACATTATGACTAATGCCTTCCCAGCTAACAGAAAAACGTTATTTTACGTCAAAGTAACGTTGTAAAACTTTATATAACGTTATGCCATAGTAAGCAGGCTTTGAGAAACGTTAAATAAAGTTATATTACGTTATAAACTGTTGTATAACGTTTTTTGTTTACTGGGTTACACTATAACCCATTGAAATGAAGAAGAATATGGTGAGTTCGTCAGTACTGACCAACCTGACAATATCAACTAACCTAGGCTGGTCGTCGAGGGTGCCAAAAAATGACTTACATGGTTAGGCTATAGTGACTGAGACATTGGTCATAAAGAGAGCAAAGAATATCAGTGCACTCACCGTCTGATCTCCTTGAGTCTGCTCTCCTCCCGCTGCACGTACTCCTCTACCTGGTCCAGCAGCTTGTTCTGGTTGATGATCAGACTCCTGAGGGAGGCCACAGAGGTGAACACGTCCCCAGCCACCCCCCTGACCACCCCTGCCACACACACCACAGCCACGAACAGCCTCAGCATTGTGGTCATGTCACTAAGCGTGGTATGAGAATATATATATAAGGAGTTTGGATGCAAAACGACTTAAGTGCCATTTAAAAATAGGGAAAAATATCTGAAAATATAGATTAGGGATAGTGAAATATAATCCTCAAACTATTTTTCCAAGATTTTTTTTTGTTCATCTCATTACAACCTACTCAGTATACATTTTGTTACCAAAGTACAACAATTAACCTCAGGGTGTCTTTACAAAAAGCACTATATGCTTCAATTCTGGGATGTCCTTTTGCATCCAAACTCTTTATATATATATATATATATATATATATATATATATATATATATATATATATGTGTGTGTGTTTGTTCGAATGGTAAAGGAATAATGTAAAGAAGGAGATCAAAGACAGTACATAATGACTGAGTAATGATTAGTAACAGTTATTAATCAGGATATTATATAATCATAATATTCATATGCTAATTGGTTGTGGTTTATGTTCATGCAAATCTAGATGAATAATTATTATAATCATAAATGGACATGTCAATCTGATAAGGGTCACATGTTTATAGTTTTACCTTTAACTGGACCTGGGCATCTTGTGTCTTTCTATTATACTTACAGTGGTACTCGAGATGAGACCAGTTCTCATGTCTAGCACTATGAAGGTGCTATGTGACTTTCTGTAGAGGTGTGGTTCAGTGATTCAGTCCTTGGCCTACCTGTGTCTTGATGTTTGTGAAATAGTGCTGTTGTTGCTAGGGTAGCGTCCTATTTGTATAGGTGTAGCCTATTGCATGTGGTCCATATTGAGGAAAGTAGTCTGGGTCGTCCTGGGTCACCTCTGTAAAACACTATGTGTGGGGTAATTAAACTGCAGCAATTTTCAATTATCATGATAACTCGAATTACCCTGTACAGAGACTCGCAATCTTAACACTCTAACCGTCATAGTTTAACTAGGTCATTTATATCTGTGTCTATGGGTGATTTCAATTCATGTTCCATTTGAATTTGAACATTTTACTACTTATATTCCTTGACTATAGGTGTCCTGTATACTTCAACTATAGGGGGTGTACTGTGTCAGAGTATGTTGTATGCGTTTTTATAAGTCTGACAAGGAAGTGGGTGTGGCGAGTTATGGAAGAAACTCCATGATGCCTAAGTCATGTCAACTCTCAGGACATAATAAGCTAATCATTAAAAGACTAAGTATTATTGTACTTCTTACCTTCTACAGCCCGTGTTACTTCTGTCTGTGGTACTGACACACACTTATTCCTCAGGGGCTATTGAGGAACACGTATACACCCAGTCAGGCCAAAAAAATAAAAGTTGTGTTTCAGGTTATATGGTCTTCAAAAACTAGGCAAGGAAGGTAAAATCTTTTTGTTCTTTTTTTATTTTATTTTTTTAAACTTTAGCCCGGAAAGGACCCAAAAATCGACTTGCAAACTTAACCGCCAACTCACCGACGATAGCATCCCCTCAAAATTGGCTCTGAAAAAGCCCCAAGGTGACCTGAATTATAGATATTTTTCTTCAAAATTCGATGAAAAGGTCTATGGTCGGCCCTGTTTCTGATAGAAAGGGTTGGTTCATCTGAAACACCTTTTCATTTGGCCTTAGGCTGACACAGAGGCAGAGATGTTTCAGGTTCATGTTGAGATGATGATGCCCCCCCCCCCCCCTATCCTGGGCTGTGTGGCAGGGGACAGACACAACGCCTTCCATAGGCTGTGCTAAACTGAGGAAGCTTGGGAAAGAGTAGGGAAGGAAGAGGGCACACTTTACATGATACCTCATAAGATGTGCTAGGTGATTGATGCCTCTGCTATACACCTTAACCAACCGGAGATGTATTTTGCCATGTTCTATTCTCAATCAGATGGGATGGGGAGCTTAACCAAAAGTATACATACTTTTCATGTGGCCTTAAGGAGAGGAGAGGGTTTCTCACCCCCGCCACAGCCCAGTGAGTACAGCTGACCTGCCGTGCTCCAGTTCACACGCAGACCTCTTATGTACTGTCTGCCCTAGACTACAGTATAAATTCTCACGTATGAGCCTAACTCGCGTATAGGCCGCACCTCTAACTTTGACAAATCATATAAGCCTCACAGACAACATTGAACAATGTTCAACTTTGAAAAACTCGCATGTAAGCTGGAGCCTGACCTTCTCCGGATCATATAAGCGGCACCGGCCATCTGACCCATGTACTAGCGGCGGCTTCTACACAGGAATTTATGGTAGCTCCTATATAATATCATAGCATGAAACTCTTACAGCTCCGACATGCGTGGTTTCTAACTGATATTTTATGTGTAAAAGGATTCGCTATCACTTTTTTTTGGGGGGGGGGGGGGTCGGATTGGGGGGGGGGGGGGGAAACCAAACAAACTTGGACCCCTTGAAGGGAGGGGGGGGGGTACAAAAAGATTTGGACCCCTCTTGAGGGGGGGACAAGCTTAATTTCAACTTGCCTGAGGGGGGCGGGGACAAACATCATTATTTCGAACACTCCGCTTGCACAAAGAATCCACTGATCCCCCCCCCCCCTGTTGTTAAAAAAAAAGACCACTCCCTTATGCCATATGTAAAATAATATGGCATTCACGTTAACATACCTCTATGAATACCTTGAAGATCACTTACAAGTATGGATACAGTAAATAGTATCATTTTCAAACATTCAACTATTGTCAGGTATAAAGTTACTACATTAATTACAACATGTCAAATAGAGACACTAATTGTACGTGTATTTGTGTAACTTTAATGATGACAAATTCAAACATGAACAGTGACAGTAAGGAATGTTTGAGAAACATTGTATGTCAATACTAAATGAGTTATCATTCTATTTTAAAGTTGGACTTCACATCGCAGATTTAGAAAAAGTGTGACTGATTTTGATTCAATTTCTAAATGCTCTAGACATGATTTGTACAACATAAATTAACGATCTGCAGCAGTACTCTCTTTGCCCCTCAGTCACCCCGGAAAAGGTGTATCTCTCCGGGAAAAAGATGTATGAAGATGGCTTCAGAATTTCAGATAGGCCACGGGTGGAGCCATCTTTTGTCTATCCAACACCTCAGGTTGCAACATTTACAATCGGTCTGATTATATCAAAGGTGATGCAATACGTGCATTTATATTCATTGACAGAAAACGCTTGAACAATAGATTGTATATATTGGTGTTTAATGGAAGTACCTGCTATCTCATAATAGTGAATACATGTGTATATTCGATTACAACTAATTATAACCTAATTAGCTTTATGATATACATTTTGATTAATTGTAGATTACATAACTGTGAGCAGCCAAGCAGAAAGGATGGTCCCCGCGGGATTAGTTCCGATTTTAGCCACCAGGAGGCGCCACTATGGCCTAAAATGAAAGAATTAGGCTAAAAATAGCTCTTGGGTACTTTTTTCTGGAGAATTCAATAGGATTAAATAAAACATTTCATTTTTGGTGAAAAGCTTCCATATTTGGAATGTAAAAAGAACGTTTTAGAGCCTAAATGTGTGTCTTTGTTGATATGTGTTGCCATGGAAACGTGGTTTTCATTCTAAATTAAAAAATTAAGTAGCTCATTGATAAAATGATTCATTGGGATTACTATGGTCAAAACAGAATAGAATTATCATTTCTAGATCAAAATCTATGGCCTATAGGATGAAAATGTATGATCATTTTCTAACTATTCTAATCATGCTAATTACATAGAGATATCTAGGAAACTATGGGACTTAGAGCTTATTGGGGTTTTGGATAGGGCAATGCCCACCCATATGCATCCAGTCATTTCTCAAAAACTAGAAATGATATCTTCTTGTGTAATATATCACTGGAAAGCTTATGATATAAATTTTAAAGTTGACATTTTCATTGGATATCCCTTTCCCCTTGCCTGTACACAACTATGATAAATAGTTGCTACAATGTTGATTATGGTATATAATATGTCTATAATGTTTATGACCTCTGTGGTCGAGGTATGTCATTGTAGGTAATAGTCCCTACATTGTCCTGATGTTTTGACAACTGTACTAATTCATTTAGTTGGGTGGGTGGGTGGATCAGGTTAACCCACTGAGATAGAGTAGCAGACTGTTGGCGGGGTAACCACCTCCCTAGCCTATATGTGTGTGTGTTCAGCTGCTGTCAATGATAAGCCCCGCCCCCAGAAGGGGGCGGGGCCATGACATTGACAGAAAACGCTTGAACAATAGATTGTATATATTGGTGTTTAATGGAAGTACCTGCTATCTCATAATAGTGAATACATGTGTATATTCGATTACAACTAATTATAACCTAATTAGCTTTATGATATACCTTTTGATTAATTGTAGATTACATAACTATGATATATAGTTGCTACAATGTTGATTATGGTATATAATATGTCTATAATGTTTATGACCTCTGTGGTCGAGGTATGTCATTGTAGGTAATAGTCCAAGTAGAGGAACGTACCAGTTTATAGGGAGGCTAGCACCTGTTGTACTGGACCCATATGGCCATCTGGTGCTTTGAGGTAGGATACAACTGACCCCGACCTCCACCCCCCATGCCTCATGGCCTCTTGTAATGAGGCCCCATTATAATAACTGTAACTTGCCCCTCCACGTCTTAATGCATGTAAACCATATAACTTGCTATCGTATCCTGCAATCTTCAGAGCATACTCCCAGTTCTTTTTCAGGTAGGGAACTGTCATTGGATTTCCGTCACTGAATGTGATGAGTGGGGAATCAGCCTGTCCATGACCACACCTAGCTTTCTTATAGGCCCTCCGGGGGCAAAGCTCAGACGTAGGTATGTTTGGTATGACGACAGGCTGAGATTCTCCCAGAGTTTGTCTAGTTTTTGACCATTTCACAGCTATCTTAACACCTGTCTTAGAGCAAGTCACGTCCCCTTTAGTAAGGTGTCTGGTGTGGTCAAATCTTGAAGTAGTTTTTGGTAGGACGTTAGATTGTCTCAGGAAGCCTAAGAACATTATTAATATGGCGAATGTCATCATTTTCCCGTTTTCTTGTTGTTTGATGATAGGTAGGACCTTCTGTAACATTTCAGGTGTTACTGGACACATTTGGCGTGGAAAGTGCCTTACCTCCAGGTCTACTGCCCTTAATGCATTACTGACTGGTAGGGAGTCCAATGCCCCAGTCGATATGCCCTTTAGCTTTAGATATGTCCTAACTGATGATGTATGGTTCCTGACGGTTGGGGGTGAGAGCCCCTTTGCCACACATTTTTTCTATGAATGCACATATGTGTTTTGGTCGTGGATTTTTTGGATTAAACCCCATTAGATTTGCAAACGATTTATAGCATTTAACATGTGCTTTCCTGTTTGCTAAAGTCCCTGGTCTATATGCCTTCTTCTGCCTCAGCTTGGCACGTGAATAGTACCCAGCAGGAGATACACCTATAAGAAAGCAGAATAATCAAGATTAGCTCGATTAAATTTGACCTTTCTCCACTTGAATGCCCTCACCACTTTGGCCACCCTAGCTGCTGCGGCCTCTTCTGATGTGGCCCGACTGAGGGCATCACTCACGACCATACAGCTGCCAGGGACATGTCTGAAGATTAGGTTAACCTGGTGACATGCACCAAAGTGCCACATGGCCCTGCAGCATGCAGCCATGACGGCATCTCTGGCCCTACCATGGGTGTATGCCATCACGGCTGCCATGTTGTCACATTTTATGAGCACAGTACATCCCGCCATGTCCTGAGAGATAAACGACCTAACGGCCACCAGACAGTTAATACATTCCAGTCTGTGGATGGAGAGTGTGTTCTCCATCTTCCTAGTCGTGCTGACAGAGTAGTAGCGTGTTTCACAGAATGCCCCAAGCCCTTTGGGGCAAGCATCCGCTTCAACAATGAGGTCAGGGGTATCATGTGGTATAATAGAGCAGCCATTGAAGTCGGGTAGATATCTCACAAACCACTGGATATCTGCCCTCACGGCCTGTGTGACCTTCACCACCCCCTCCCTCTGCTCTCTGAGTGCCTGTTAGATCCGTGACATGAACAGGCGTGCTGGAGTGACAACCTTTGAGAGGTGGTTTATCACTCCAATAATAGATTGTGTTTCTTTCACTGTTAGGAAGTCTTTGTCTTCCACTGATCTCAGTGTACTGTAGAACTTCTTAAGTTTTTCTTTTGGGATTGAGATGAGATTTTTATCAAGGTCAATCGTAATACCCAACCACACCAATTTCCTTGCTGGTGGCTGCAGCTTGTGGTCAGCTATGGGGAGGCCCAGCGATTTAATTACCTCTTGTGCTGTGATATATGCCTCCTCAGCATGATCACGTGACTCTGACACTATTAATAGGTCATCTAGGTACATAAGTGATTTGATATCTTTGGCCTCTAGGGCCCTTACAATAAATCGGGCAGTGCACTGCATATAGTAGCTGGACATCCTTTGGCCATATTGCATTGCATGGTCAATATAGTATGAGCCATCAAACGCTATAGCCTGCAGTGGCAAGTCCCCTGGGTCGGTACGAAAATTACGGTAGCAATTCCGGATATCCAGACTGGATAAATATACTTTGGATATCCCAATTGTCGTAACTAGTGACAGTGCATCCCTTGTTGTAGGAAGAGAGTGTTTTACAGGAACACCTTCCAAGTTCGCTTTCAGCACATACTTGTTTATACCACCTTCAGGGTATGAATAGTCCACAATAATGCGCCTCTGAGAGGGCTCAGTCTTTGGGCGTGACATTAGAGGGCTGATGTTACACCATGGTGTACATGGTGGTGTTTTGAACGGGCCTATCAGTGTGCCTAATTCCAATTCTTTCTGGATATATGCCCTAACAGCCCGTGAGTATCTGCAGGCAGATGGGTGATTGTATATAGGTGCTGGGGGTGAGTATACTGGTCCACCCCTGTACTGTATGGGGAACCCATACTTCACTCCATCTAACACCAGTGTGTCCTCAACATGGCCTGTCGCATTGTATTCCCAGTTTGCAGTGATAAGAGATGATTGAACCTCACACCTTGCTCCATTATAATTCATTGAAGCCCCTGCTACAACTGTTTCATACACAGTGGCAATATCAGTAGGGGCTGTGTAATGTATAAATGGCCGTGGGTACCACCTGGGTGGGCCCAAGTCATTGTCATTATGATCGACAGTCTGGCTGTAACCATGTTGAGCTGCTTGCTCTATATCACCTGAGTGAATGATATGTATGAGGTCAGCTTCATCCTCGGCCTCCTCCCGGCATAAGTCTTCAGGAGACAGCTGGGATTGAAGGTGGTCAAGGAGAGGCAGCTGATCCAGGGAGGACACATCCCCTCCATGAGCACTGTGGTGCATGTGGGAGTCACTCCCTGCGTAATCCTCTAGTTTTTTGGAGCCTGTTCCTCATGGCTCTCAGACTGTGGGGGATCCCGTTTTTTAAACGGTTTGTACTGCTTCTGTGGAGCCCCACCTGTGTGCTGCTTCATGTTAAGGTACTGCTTCCTGTTACATGATTTAGAAGAGTGTGTACACTCTTTATTAGGCACTGCATACCAGCATACTGCACACCTGTGCCGGAGGGTGAGAGACCCCTCCCTGTGTGAGTCTGGCTTTGAACATTCACCTGTATTAAATGCATCACATGGGACAGCACGCTCCTCTGTATCAATCGGAGCTCTCCATGCTGTCTTGAGGCGTATCCTCATTATCTTCTCCTCATCAGGCCAGGAGAAGACATGTCGATCAACTTTATCAAAACACTCATTTGAGAATTCCTGTATGCCATCCCAAGAGAACTCTAATGCATCTTCTGCCACACTTATCAAATGATCCACAAAGAATGACACAGGATCAACGACAGTGCCATGCTGAGCTTTAATGAGATTAGCTATCCCCAGAACGAACTCAGGGTACAGGAGATCATCATATGAGGTCCTCTGCTTAACAGACTGCAGGATGCTGCGTGGTAAAAACATGTATGGGCGAGGGTATTTACATGAGGCCTGACTCACCCTACCTACCCTCACACTGTGCTTACCAGTTTCCTCATCCATGTCAAAAGGTATACGTCTTACACCTTTGTCTGGGTCTGTAGCTGGTGTTGATGTATCAGAGGGGGACGTCTCTGATGATGATTGGGACGACTGTGGGTCGGCAGGCAGGTGCTGACGCCTCCGTTTCCCGGGAGGTGGTCGAGTGCTAGGCCGCCTCTTTCGCTTAGAGGGGCGGGCCTGGCTCACCTGTCGCTGCGTGCGTGGTGGCTGGATGGTATCCAATTTTGCACAAATAGTTTTCAGGCACTCATCAACACCTTTGCGCCATGGATCCATCTTTGTAGACGCAACTGTAGTGGTGCCCTTTATCTTATCCTGTGAGGCACGACGCCGGGCCGTGTGTGGACGCTGGTGGGCGGGGGCTGCCGGGCTTGCCTCCCCGGCCCTGGGAGCCTCCAGGCCGTCCTCACTGAGCTGCTCCTGCTCATCAGAGGACTGGGGTGACTCCTCCTGCTCCACCGTACTCACAGACACAGTATCATCCTCATCTTCAGATGATGTCTGGACCACTTCCAAGGTGTTCCTCTTTTTAACACAGCTCCACGAGTTTTAGGAGCCATGGTAATGGAAGGGCCCAGGCCTGGTGAGGTTGCTCTATGGGTATCACGTTAACCCACTGAGATAGAGTAGCAGACTGTTGGCGGGGTAACCACCTCCCTAGCCTATATGTGTGTGTGTTCAGCTGCTGTCAATGATAAGCCCCGCCCCCAGAAGGGGGCGGGGCCATGAAACTGCAACCAATTATCCAGAGGTTTGGTCCTGACTGTCAGCTCAGCTGCCACTACCCAGTGAACAAAAAACGTATTTTAATGTTTGGAAACGTTTCATTGTACAACGTTATTTTACATTGTGTGTAAAACGTTATTTTACGTTCTTACATGGTTGCCCATACAAACGTTTGTAGTCACAGCGCTATTTAACGTTTATGTAGGGTTATCATGGATATTATGAGGAATGGTCGCTTTTTAAAAAAACAGTTGAAAGGGGAGGAAGATCTGTGGACATTTGTAGGATATTAGTGACCTTTAGCAAAGACCATACTTCTTTAACCCTAGCTGTAGCAGGGATATATACGTATACGCTACGTCTGGGATTAATGAGCTACGTTGTTGTTACTACAGGTACCTATTTTGGACATGTTTAGGAGTGGTGGCTCTGTGGACTCATGGTTAGCATGCCTGCCCTCAGATCCTAGCATAAGACTAGCTTAGGTTCGAACCCTGGTCTGGGAATTTTTGTAAATTGCTGTCTTCTTCTTCCACCTTAAGGGTGCACTCAACCCAGGACCTAACCCTGCCGAGTTTTGTACGCAAATGATGTCGTGGGTTCAGTGCGCCTTTAATTATGTGGTTAATCATGTATGCAAGCTAATAAATACACACTAACATACGAGTCTCCAATACGACTATTTGTATCAGAGCAGTGTAGGAATGGTGTAGTAATATTATCGGCAGAGCCTGCAGGGTGAGGCTAATAGTATTCACCATTCCTACAATCTTCCGATAAAAATAGTCGTATTGGGGATGAGTATGTTTGTGGATTTGTTATCATTTGGATATGGAGTGAGTTTAATTGGGTCCAAACACTCACAGGTGAGATCTTACCCGGTAGGCTAGGCACCCTACTACTGGAGTGTCTACCCAGCAGTCGCATTGGTTGCTAATGCGCGCATTGGCCGCTAATTGATGAACGGCAGCAGCATGTCTTGATTCATGAGCAGATTTTTAATTCACCGCTCTCTCACCTGTGCTGACTGGGGAGCCACCCTTAGTCAGCACTTTCTTGTCCAATCACAGCAGGTGCATTCAGTGACGTCACCTGCCCGCTTCTTCCCGCGCCATGTTTGATTTATGTGTCATTCTTCGTTGGTTGGTTGCACTAAGAGGTTTTGAAAAGGGATCGGCTCCTGCCCGGGTCTATGTGCGTGTGCCCTGAATACAAAGTAGGTGACCTCGTGCTAGAGCACCGGTAGGCTACCTGTGCCTTTCCAGTTTTCATAACTTTTGGTGGTCAACTCCCCCCTGCATTATGCCTCCACGCAAGCCGAGGAAGACTCGGCGCCAGCCGGATCCAGATGCACCCGTTCCTGCACCTGTCCCTGCGCCCCAACCCCAGCTGCCGCCGCCACAGACGGCGCCGCCGCCGGTCGGGCCGCCGCCCGCTGCGCCGCCGCCGCCGCCCGTGCCTAACCCGCCTGCTCCCACTGGTGACGCCGCTGCTCAGGCACTGGACAAGAGGACCAAACGCCGGGAGGAGAACCGTCGCTGGAGGGAACAGGCAGATATAACTTTTGTTTCATTGAATGAACAGATACGTACTCTGTCTGACCTTATGACCGCTCACTTCGAGCTCCAGGGCGCTGCCGGTGGTGTGCCCCGCACTGCTGCGCCACCCGCCCCTCCTGCGCCTCCCCCGCCTCCTGCTCCCCAGGCGGCTACCCTGGACCCCTTTGATGCGGCCTTTGCTCTACCCCCTCCGGTTGACCCAAGGCCCCCCACTGTGGTCCCTCTTGATGATGCCTTCATGTACGTCCCCCCTGCTCCCCCGCTACCGGCCTACCGCCCGCCGCCACCGCCTCAGACCAGAGCAGTGTCCATGCCATGGCCACCAATGGAGGACGCGCCAGTGGCTGCCCCCCAGGACGGTCAGTGTCAGGAGGAGGTGTCACGCCGCATCGCACAGCTCGTCACGGCCGCCGCTACTGCAACCACAGGTAAAATGGACCCCCATTTTCCCCATTTCTATGTGCGTCGCGGCCCTCGCCGTGAGCGCGCCACACTGGGAGACCTGTCCTACCCTGAGTTTATGCTCGGCCTCCTCCAGCTGCATGAGGCCGCTGTTACTGCTGTCGCTGACCGTGTCCACATCCGGGCACACATGTCAACCCTCAGCCGTGAGGCCTCCAGATACAGGTGGGAAGGCCTGCGCGACTGGTCCGAGGCCGTCATAGCAGAAATAACATTTGGGGACTGGCAATGGGCGGATGGGTGGAAAATTGAAATGAAGCGTGTCGAGCTCGGCACGCGTCATTTGTTGACCGAGCCTCCCTCGTCTACCTCCGCCTCCGCCTCCAACGCCGCCCCACGCGCGAGGGAGGCCCCCGCTGTTGTTGACCTGTCCCCCCAGCTCCTCGCTGCCCGCCCAGCACCCCCCTGCGTACTCTCGTTCCCAAATCCTTCTGAAGGAAGGCTCTGGGGACAGCCAAATGACCTTGAACTTGGAAATTTGCTGGTTCTGGGCAACCCCTGCTGGTAGGCTTGAACCAGCGAACAGGAACAGGAAATGGAACCAGAATGTATGATGGTAGTTTTAGGTAGATTTACCATCAGCCTTTCTGGTTCCATTTCCTGTTCCTGTTCGCTGGTTCCAAGCTACCAGCAGGGGTTGCCCAGACCCAGCAAAATCCCTTCATTTGGCAGTTACCAGAGCCTTCCTTCGGAAGGGTTTGGGAACGAGAGTACCCCCTGCGTGGCTTATAACGCGGGCTCATGTAAACACAAGGCCGACCACGTGGACGGTGGGTTCCGCCGCCTCCACATATGTGCCTTGTGCCTGAGGGAGCAGTGCCGCGCCCGGAGTCACCCCGAGTGCCGCTGCTACCTAAAAGACAAGCTCAACCCAAAAAACGACAAGGGCCAGGGATCCCAGTAGATGCTCCCCTGGCCACTGCCCTGGAATGTGATACTGGGGTGAGCGAAGCTGCTATTGTAAACAATAACTGTGACCTGTATGTAAATGATCATGTATACTCTACTGATTGTGCCCACTCATCCGTTACAGACAGTGCCCCGCCGGCTGATGACTATGTGGCCCTACCTGCCACTGACGTCCCCCCGGGTCAATTGGCTAGCATTGTTAGAGCATTGGCTAATCCTCTCTTGTTCACCTGTGATACATTTCAGCCTGCCACACCGCCGACACTGGACATGCACTGTGACCCATATACCTTCTCTGTGATATGTAAGGAGGCCCCTGAGGCCCTCCCCATGGGTCCTTGGGAGTTTGCCCCCATACTCAAGGGTATATGGCCATGGCCCTCTCCCCACGGCGTGTTATTGGCCCCTGAAAAGATGAAGCTTTATTCTCTCATTAGAGAGACTGGGCTTCCAAACTACCTCTCTGCCCGTGTACCCCTCCAGACCAGATTTAACATCCCTAGGTGGAAGGAGGAACTTAAGGATTACAGGGACAGTGATGTGTGTACCTTTCTGGAATACGGCTGGCCATCATCTTACACCCGCCCCGTCTTCCCCACACCGTCTCTGGCCAACCATGACGATGCTGAATTGTATGACTCCCACATTAACGATTTTATTTTGAAGGAGCTTCAGTTTGGCACTCTCCTCGGCCCCTTTCAGGAGGATCCCTTTTTTCCCCATACCAAAACAAGCCCACTCATGACGGCGGATAAGAAGGGCCCCGGGAACCGTAGAATTATAGTAGACCTCAGCCACCCCGCCGATGGCAGCGTCAATTACGGAATTCGTAAGAATTGGTTCCAGGGGGTTCCCTTTAAATATTCCCTCCCGTCCATCACCACCCTTGCTGCTAAGATCCAGAGTCTTGGAAGGGGTTGCTATGTTTACTCAGCAGACATCTCCCGGGCATACCGCCAGCTGACCCTAGACTTGCTGGACCTGCCCTTGTCTGGTGTGCGCCACCATGACATGTGGTACATAGACTGCTCCCCATCATTCGGCTCGCGCGCCAGCAGTGCCCACATGCAGCGCGTCTCACAATCCATCACATACATGATGAGCAGGCGCGGTTATTACACGCTCTCGTATATCGACGATTTCACGGCAGCGCATTCCACCCTGGAGGAGGCCCGCGATGCTCTCCAGACCCTGAAGGCCCTCACCTCCGACCTAGGAATTGATCTCGCCCCCGCAAAAACTGTGCCCCCGACCACCACCATGGATTGGCTCGGATACCACAATAGACACTAATACCATGACCATTTCAATCCCTGTACAGAAAATTGACCAGGTACTGGAGGAACTGGACGACTGGAGGAAACGGAAGAAGGCATCACGTAAAGACCTCCAGCAGTTATCTGGGGTTTTGTTTCACATCGCAGGGTGCATGCCTCCGGCACGCAGGTTTTTGGCACGTATCCTTGCGATGTTACGCCTCTCCCCCACCCGTGGTAACATTAGACTGTCTAAAGATTTCTTTAAAGATCTGGCATGGTTCAGGAATTACTCTGTACAATCAAATGGTATCCTCCTCATCCCTGAAAAGGAGCGCCCAGTGTGGCACCTTGAAGGGGACTCATGCATGGTTGCTGGAGGAGCCTACAGCTGCAAGCATTGTTATACCGTGACCTACCCCCAGTGGCTGGTTAAGGGTAAACACATTTCGCAGCTCGAGGCAATCAATATGATTGTGGCAATCAAGAACCTCGGCCCAGACAATCACAATGGCTTTCACTTTATAATAAGATGTGACAATGAATCAACCGTTTCTTCTCTCAACTCAGGCAAAGCCACCGATCCCTGGTTGGCGACTTGTGCTCGGGAATTATGGTTGTTCAGCGCAACACACAATGTCAAGGTCACCATTGTCCATACCCCCGGCGCCAAGATGTTGCTGTCTGACGCCCTCTCCAGAATCCCGCTAGGTGGCAACCATGAGAAGGAGGCCCGGCGACTCGCAAAGGATCTCAACCTCACCTTTATTAAGGTTGAAATCAACCAAGATTTTTTCTCACCTGACTTATGATGTATTTACAGAAGCTGCCCGTCTCCCCCTCCAGCATCAGGTGGCTGCGTCAATGGCCGCTGCCACGACTGCCACCACAAAGAGGAATAGGGAGAGACAAGGCGGACTCTACCTCAAGTTCTGTGCTATATATGCGGTGTACCCATATAGGCCCACCCCCTCCAGGCAACCATGTACCAGCAGTTCCTGTTTAACAGCTTGAAGTCGATGGGCAGTGTGATGAATTATCTCTCTGGGGCGCGGCTGCTAATTGAGATGGCCTCTGGTGATGCGTCAGCCTTTAAAAGCCGCCCTGCCCTGGAGATGATCCGTGGACTCAAGGCGCTCTCCAAGCATATACCAATGCAGGTCCCTCCCCTCACGGCGGACATGCTCAAAGGTGTGTGTGAGTACCTGGACTCGCAAGGGATTATGGGACTAGTTGGAAAGGCTGCATTGCTTATAGCCTACTTCACTTTTGTACGACAATCAAACATTACCGCCCGTTCACAGACCACTCCGGCGCCACATAACTGTGCCCGTGGAGACATACGACAAGTTGCTACTGGTTTGCATGTCCTCATACGCTCATCTAAGACTATTAGGACCCCATTGGACAGTGTTGTGATCCCTGTGAATAGGCTACCCCAGCCTGTCCCTCACTGCCCGGTGAGTGCATACCTGACAATGCTTGCAGTCATCCCTGCTGCGCCGACGGCCCCGGCATTCCACTTCCCCGACAGGAGAGCCCTCACAGCCGCCCACCTGGTGGTCATGCTGAGACGGGCACTCAAGATGATCGGCACCCAAGACCCCCAGGCCTACACTCTGCATAGCCTCAGGCGCGGAGCTAGTCAGCTGGTCGCTGCAGCCGGGGAGGGAGTGGACCAAATCAGTGCACATGGGACTTGGCGATCTGACTCGGTGTACTCATACACACCTCGTGTGCTGTACTCTGACGTTCCTGCAGCATTAGTGAATAGTTTGGTCTGATGGACTTATGCTGCATTAACTTTCAGTTATAATTATCAACTATCATTTGATTGTTTTCATGCAATAGTACACATACACAATACGTGCCTTCAATTTGATTATACCTATATCACTTTACCTGTATGAAATGTTTATCCTTAGACATACTGGGACTTGTCAGTCCAGGCATATGGTAATGATAATTAACAGTTGAGCTGCTTGCTCTAGGTATTATAGTTATGATGCCGACCCTGTTCTAATTGAGTCTTTAGACTTACTTCACATGTTCTGTTCTAGTTGAGTCCTTAGACTTGTTTGACATGTTTATTGTTTATTATTGACAAAACTTGATTATTGTTATTTGGTAATAAACATGTTATATTTTCCAAGACTGGTGTTCCTTTTACTCAATTGGTTGCTAATGCGCGCATTGGCCACTAATTGATGAACGGCAGCAGCATGTCTTGATTCATGAGCGGATTTTTAATTCACCGCTCTCTCACCTGTGCTGACTGGGGAGCCACCCTTAGTCAGCACTTTCTTGTCCAATCACAGCAGGTGCATTCAGTGACGTCACCTGCCCGCTTCTTCCCGCGCCATGTTTGATTTATGTGTCATTCTTCGTTGGTTGGTTGCACTAAGAGGTTTTGAAAAGCCCGCCCACCCACTCCTGTCTTACATGTTGTATCATTTTTGGTCTGATGGACTTATGCTGCATTAACTTTCAGTTATAATTATCAACTATCATTTGATTGTTTTCATGCAATAGTACACATACACAATACGTGCCTTCAATTTGATTATACCTATATCACTTTACCTGTATGAAATGTTTATCCTTAGACATACTGGGACTTGTCAGTCCAGGCATATGGTAATAATAATTAACAGTTGAGCTGCTTGCTCTAGGTATTATAGTTATGATGCCGACCCTGTTCTAATTGAGTCTTTAGACTTACTTCACATGTTCTGTTCTAGTTGAGTCCTTAGACTTGTTTGACATGTTTATTGTTTATTATTGACAAAACTTGATTATTGTTATTTGGTAATAAACATGTTATATTTTCCAAGACTGGTGTTCCTTTTACTCAATTATTAGCTACCCCAGTTAGAGTTTACAGGTGGGAGATGTGGGAGGGGGTCGTATGGGTGTGCAGTAGAAAGTCATCAAACCAAAATGATTGGCTCAGGCATAATGGTTTGGCCTTTTATATGTGTCACTGGCCCCTTCTCTGATTTGCTGATAATTAGAGCGGCCGACTTTCCTGCAGGTGGACGGCCAATACAAGAATATTCATCACCATAGTATGCGGGTCCCTCTTTGTCTCAATGTATCACCATCGCCAAATGATGATAAATGCCCGGTATATGGTTGTCAGAGCTATTTTTATTCATGTATGGTTTTATTTTTACTGGGTATCACTTTTTGGTGAAATTTTCTCAAACTTCCACTGGTTTTATTTTTATTTATCCTTTGCTGGATAAATGTACCTTTCTACGAATAGAGATCCCATAGTGTAATGGTTATGGCGTCTGCCTTGTCATCTGAAGCACCCAGGTTCAAGCCCCAGCAAAGCTTAGCCTCCTTACAATTTTATCAATTCCGTAATAGCATGTGCAAATATCATACATATATGATTTAATTGTACACGGGACTGTATATTGCGATTAATTTAATTGATTTAGAAATGATGTTTTAGTTTTTTATGTATTAAAGATGGCGGCAGCTCCCAAAACCTAAAGACTAGTGACAATGCAAACCCAAAACCGTAAAATAGCGTTATAATAACGTTACACATCTGAACGTTTCTTTATAACGTTAATATAACGTTATTTTGAGTCAACGTTTTAAAGTCAGATAACGTCATATTTCCGTCATTCCAAACCTTCAGAAAACGTTATTGTAACGTCAAATAACGTTTTTTTGTTAGCTGGGTATCCACCAATGGATAACAATCGATTCCATCTCTCAGATAGAACATTCCATGACACAAGGCATTTATCGAACGACTCAGATTACAACTTGATAATCAGTATTATAATATAAGAGGTGATTCAGTAAGTGCATTTACACTTACAAATTAGGTAATCAATATAAGTTGTACGATGCCACCAGCCATTATCCAATTGCAAACATTATCTTGACTATGTGTAACTGCAACCAACTTTCTAACCAAGAGTCCATTGTCGTTGACACCACTGCCATAATTGTTCTATAACCTTTGGGCTTGCCCGATGGACCGTATACCAGTAGTATGATTTGGGACAGTCTTTACCGCCTAAGCGTCCAAGCCCAAAGGATTCCACACTAAACCCTGGAACATCGTTGATTGGCATTTTAATCTTATCCATGACCATCCCTATATACACATCCTCAATGACAAAATATGGCACGTTTTCCAGAATTATTTTGAATGTTGGGGATTCTTGATCTGAGTGAAGCTCTTCTTTTGAAAAGTATTTTTGCTACAGATGTGATGGTACTTATCCACCCCATTCCTTCTTATATGTCAAGGTAACAGTCCTGATATGCCCTCCGTGACTTTCATAGCTTGTAGAGTTCCAGGAGTAGTATAGTCATGCACTGATTATAGTTGGTAGCAGTCATAGCTATATAGTAGGTTGATATAGTTAAGTCTACCCAATTGGCTGGAGGTATATCCTAGAGTCAGAAGGCAATAGAATGACCATGTTGAGTCATGTTATCACCATAATTATAATCCAGACCTCTGTGTTACCATATCAATCCTTGAATTAGAATATCAACTCTCATCTTGGAACATGGTTGTTGCTGCAATTTCTGTCCAGGTGTATACCTCACAGCCACACGCATGGTCCATGGCCACATACACCTCCCTTTCACGCATGGGTGGAAGAAGGCATAGACTGATGTGTGTAAGGTACCAAGTATAGGTGTACTCTCATGACCCACTCACCTCTACCGGATAATGAGGTAATAAGCGGTTATTAATTCTGTTACATTCTCTTCAGGACTGTAACAGGTCAATTGAGGAAATATATCCTGCTACTGCTTGTAACCAGCATAGACCTACAAAAAGGTATATCTCTCTGGGAAAAAGATGACATAATTGTATGAAGATGGCTTCAGAATCTCAGAACTATCCACTATAATATAAAACCTGATTAAATAAGTGCATTAAAATTAACCAATTAGCCAAACAATAAGTATAGGTTGTACAATGCCGCCAGCCATTATCCAATAGCAAAAATTATCTTGACTGTGTGTAACTGCAACCAACTATCTAACCAAGAGTCCATTGTCGTTGACACCACTGCCATAATTGTTCTATAACCTTTGGGCTTGCCCGATGGACCGTATACCAGTAGTATGATTTGGGACAGTCTTTACCGCCTAAGCGTCCAAGCCCAAAGGATTCCACACTAAACCCTGGAACATCGTTGATTGGCATTTTAATCTTATCCATGACCATGCCTATATACACATCCTCAATGACAAAATATGGCACGTCGATCGATGCCGCAACAAACTTTTGCAGAGCATCCCGGTGAAATATAAAAGCAGTCCCAACACAATATTCAGCATAATGTTTGTGTTTCACGGATAACTCCATTGGTGTGATATACCATTTTCTTGTAGGGCTTCGATGGGGCTTTGTATCCATTATTTTGGTGCCTATTTGAGAAAATGTAGGACTGTTTAATGAACCGTCCTTAAGTAATCGAAGAACTTTGGGAAGGTGTATGAAATTATCACAAGCTGTTCGCATAATGTATTCAGCCTTTTCACAGTTCTTAAGGACCCATTTAAATCCCATTAATGCCTTATAGGTAAGATTGTAGTAATTGTCAATGAATTCATCCTGTAGAATATCACCATAAATCTTGCTTTCTTTCTTCAAAATGTTCTGATGCTCCTCGGTAAAGCCGCTTCCGAACAAGAACAAATGACGCACCCTTGAGGCTGTATTATTTACCGTTAGACTTGCCCAGGTCTTCCTCACAGTCTGTCTTTCCTCCACCTCACTTGGAATTGTAGTAATCACAATAAATAACACTATCCTCTGGCCTTTTCTGCAAGCTTGGCTTGGGTTTATGATATTTCTGAATTTGTACTCCATACATCCATGACAATGGTCTGGCCTGACCTTGGTTGGGAATTTCCGTGTGCGAAGTACTTTAAGATGTTTTCTGATCTCTGTTAGAGGCGTCACTGATTTGTCATTTGTCATTTGTTGCAAGATGTGGGTGAATCCATACAGCGTCTCTAACTCTTCAAATCCGGCGTCATTTATAGTGTTGACGTCATTGACAGTGATGACGTCATTGCCTCCCAGATGAAAACAATCACAATCATCCTGATAGAAGGTCCTCAATGCCAACACAATAATACATATCAATATCAATTTTCCAGAATCATTGTGAATATGGCGGATTCTTGATCCCAATGAAGCTCTTCTTTTGAAAAGTATTTTTGCTACAGATGTGATGGTACTTATCCACCCCATTCTTATTAATATGCCAAGGCAACTGTCCTTATATGCCCTCCGTGACTTTCATAGATTGTAGAGTTCCAGGAGTAGTATACTCATGCACTGATTATAGTGAGTAGCAGTCATAGCTATATAGTAGGTTGACATAGTTAAGTCTATCTAATTGGCTTGAAGTATATTCTAGAGTCAGAAGACAAAAGAATGGCCATGTCGAGTCATGTTATCCCCATATAATCCAGGCCTCTGTGTTATCATCTCAATTCTTGGTTTAGAATATCAACTCTTATCTTGGGACACTGTTGTTGCTGCCATTTTTGTCCAGGTGTATGCCTCATAGCCACACGTGTAGTCCATGGTCACACACCTCCCTTTCACGCATGGGTGGAAGATGGCATACACTGTAAAGAGTTAGTGTTCGTGAACAGCAAAATGTGCTGTAACTAAACAGTACTTTAGCTGTAAAAAAGAATACAGCAAATGTTGCTGTACATGTACAATTATGTTACTGTAGATGCAGGTTCAAATCCCATAACCAGCAACCAGAGGAAGAGAGAGTAGAGAGGTTGGAGGGAGTATCATACTCCACAGCTCAAATATGACCTGATCTTTTCAAAAGCCTATTGATAGAGGCTACATATAAGCGATTGCCCCTCTAGCTCAGTTGGTAGAGCAGTGGGTGATGTAGTCTGAGGGTCAGCGGTTCAGTCCAGACAGGGAACTCTCATACAAACTATGTTTCTCCTGATGCAATTTTAAAGTATGATCTATTTTGGTACACTGAGGTGTTACTATTGAAAATATGTGGAGGATAAAACCAATGTAAATCTACAATATGCAGGAAAGATAGTAAAAGCAACTTTGAAAAACATAGGCCATCAACATCACACTCCAACTAATGGTAGTTCAGTACTTATTCGTACATTACTGCAGTAGGGTAATTTTCATATCAACCCTTAAGACATATAGTTCTAAAATTTCCCCCAGGGATCCTGTGTTAACCTCTTTACCATTCACACATAAGTAGGAGGTGTTTCAATGTACCTGACATGCAGGATTCACTGGTGTAGTGGGCATGGTTCGGGACTATGGATCGGAAGCTGGAGGTTCAAATCTCCAAATATTGAATATGTGTGAGCCATTTTAGAACTCAGGTCCATGTCTACAGTAGATTCTAATGTATGTCTACAGCAGAATTTACTGGAACCAAAGTTGCCCACAATATTTGCTGTACAGGAACACTAGTTACTTCTAACAGTGTAGACTGATGTGTGTAAGGTTCCAAGTATAGGTGTCCTCTTATGACCCACTCACCTCAGCTATTAAGCGGCCGTTACATTCCCTTCAAGACTATAACAGGTCAACTGAGGAAATATATCACTGCTAGTAACCAGCGTAGACCTCATCATGATGCACTTAGAAGGGGTAGATCTGGGAGATCAGTGGTGTTTCCTCCACATTGAAAATTACCGAGGCCGCTCTTACTGCCCCTGCTTAACGATAGTGAGTAGCTTGCTCACCCTGCATCATGCTGAACCTCTGGGAGTGCATGCATGCGTCAAGGGAGCTCTTGGACGTAGGGGGTTTGCGGATTTGCCATTAGCAAATTTAATCTATCATGGTCTTACAAATATCATGTCTTTCAATTAAATGCTACCAGTTTTAAAATATACCCTGTTAGTTCGTTTGTTTTTCCACCTGATTGGTACACATTTTCTCTGTTGTCGCTTCCACCTTGCAAATGTCATTTGAGAACAATAATTTTCATTAGAATACCAGTACGTCTCACTCAGTGTTGGTTTACATAGAGAACGCTAGGTGGCACCAGACAGGGTCAGGTTAAGACGTGGGACGCGCTCCAGGTGTCAGCACTGGGTGGGGGGGGGGGGTGTAACAGAGGGGTTCCTCAAACTGAGGGACACAGAGCCTAAGGCCACCATCCCCTCTATAAAGGCCCAGACTGTCGGCCCTCGCTCAGCTCCGACTGTTACTAGAGGGGCAGCAAGTGTTTGGCCTTTCAGGTGTGGGGTCTTCATACCCAGACGTAACCTTACTCCCGTTCCCATAACATGTATGACGGTCCTGAGAACTGCTAACCGGAGATTTTGCTGGGTTTGGGCATACTGTCTGGTCACTGCCCTGGCACATCAACCCCAACAAAATTGTTAAGGTCAAGTCAAGCTGGCAAGCAGAAGTGCCATCGTGGTAAATGGTAGGTAGGACAGACAAGAGAGATATATGACAAACAAGTTATGTATCCATGGGGTTAGGCAAGTTACTCTTCCCCTTGACCAACTCATATATTCAAAATAAGCGTCTCAATGCTACCTATACATGTAGCAATAATACTGGTGCCTATCTCTGAATCTAATCAACTGAGAGACACTCGTATAGTTGCAAAAATATACAAATTACATGTCTGAGATTAGGTAATATACCACTACCATTAAACTTGAACAGGGCTGCGTGGAGCTAAAACATTGTATTCCCCTTTATTTGACATTGGCGGGGAACATGCCCGTCTAGACGCTCTCTCATGGCAACACATCAGTGAATCTAAAAAAATCACGATGCTTTCCGCATACAAACCAGTTCTCTCATCTCTTGCCTACTTATCAATGTACTGTATTCCTAGCAGTTATGGACCAGCCGTCGCAACTCGTATACTGACGATTGGTATGATTATTCCTTTGCTCGTTTGATTTCATTCCCTAAGAAGACTTATCCCATTCTTTGATTCCTTTCCTCTACCCTTCCACACCTTACTCTCTCTCTCTACCACCCTTTGTATATCAAACTATTTGCATTATTTGTCTAGCCTTCTTTGGATCCTTCACCACATTCCCACTTCTTCTTCATTCACCCGATTCTCTGTAATTCGACAATCAACCATGATGATTATAGGCCGTGTCTCACCAAGTCGATACAAGTTGAAAGTCTATGACCAGGTGAAATCTATGACTGGCATAAAAGAAAATGGCTTCTTTAGGGTAGCACATAGACGTTTCTGGAAAAGGTTAATGGAAATTTTAAGATAATATTATGATGCTAACTTTATTTTATTTAATCAAAAAAATTCACGCTTTCCTTTCACAAATTGCACCCATTCATAGATTGCATTTGGACATAGCTTGCGCCCAGACATAGCTTTACAACTTGTATCGATTTGGTGAGACACGGCCTATACCTTCCCTATACACACCGCCATGTTCCTCCTTTAACAGGGTATGGGTCACTATTAGATTTGTCATCAGCGACGTGTTTGCCACTTTGGCGGAATTCTGTTAGCAGGAAGTCTGCCCGCACATAAAGTGAATCAGATAAACTGATTTTCACTAGTCAGCAGAGAAAGCAGGGCTGTCCGTGTTAAGGTGGAGACTTGGGAATATACACAGAGGTAGGTCCAGCAAATATATTCAGCTCTCATCAGTAATGCTACATTGTGCATCTTTGATGCAGATGGAATTTGGTAGGATGAGCTAATCAAATTCATGTTCCTTGTGGTCTATTTGCATATTTCTATCTTGTTGATCTGCATCACACAGTCTGTCAAAGTGTTTAACCATAGACACAAGAAATGATTCGGTAACATATTTCTCCACAAGTACCGTTAAACAGTGTGTACAAGCCTAACTTGTGTATTAATCACCTCTAGCTTTGACAAATCATATAAGCCGCAGAGGGGTTCGAAGAATTTCTGCTAATTTGGTACAGTACTATACTTACTCTAAGAACTCTTGTATAAGCCACACCCTATAATATAGATATATTATAGCCATATTTAGTATCAAAAAGTAAAGCTGAGTCTGACTCATGTACAAGCGGCGGCTTTTACTCGAAATCATCTGTGTATTGAGCGGTTTCCATCTGATGGCCATTGATGACAAACATTGTAAATATCCCTCAATTTGAGCATAGCCACACTGTTGCGTTATCCTTAGTTAAACCCCCAGCCACCCCCTCAGCGCCCATCCTGATTCTACTCCAACTGTTTCTATAGGGGCACCAACATTTGAATCTTTAAAAGAAATATTCCCCTGCGAATAAGTTAATGGATTATGTTCAAACTTTTCACATCACTTTTGAATTTGACGAATGAGCGACAAATTAATCTGCCCATTTGCAGCGGAATATCCCCTTTTGATTGAATGGTTCCTGATTGCATATTGATATGTTATCGTCTTGTAAACCTGTTCTCAGCAGCATAAACTGCATTATAGTAATGCATTCTCACTTTATTTATTCATTTTTATCCACTGTTATTGTGTTTGTGTAAGCTTACTGTACTGTATACATATAGAACGTCTCTCACTGCCTCTTAACTATTTTGAAAGTATTATGTTTTATCCTTGAATACTACATTCAGACTTGACTAGCTCCAAGTCATCTAACATGTATATGTCTAAATGGGCAGTCATTGATAGCTGTTTTTGTTATTCCAATGCCAACCTCTTGTATTACATGTAGTAGGACAGCTGGAATAGTAAGCAAGGATGACAATGAGAGGGGCTCCGTCACTTGATTACAGTAAACAAAAAGTACGAATACAACACTTTTTCTTCTCCACACCTTTTAAAGTGTTTACAGAGACGGGTTTCTTTACATAACCATCTACCATCTCAGTCTTTGTGAAAACATGCAGGACAGTGGCAATGTCCCCCTAAAATGCCACCGGTCCAGCAGACTGACAATTGTAGCAGGACCGAATGTCCAGTCACACGTTGGGCTTTTCTAAACTAGAATAATTTAGTTGTGTTTCTAAACCTGAAATGTGTTTATCAAAATACAAAATAACTATTTATTTATCCTGATTTGGCCATAAATTATTACATATTTGATGTACAATACTGTTTTCTAGTTAAAATGCATAAATCATCAGATTTGTTGGTATTTGGTCCTTCAAAAATGATACCGGTCCTGCAATATTGAAAATCTGCAGGACCAAATGTCCTGTGGGATGAAAAGGTTTTCTATAAGACTGCCATCTTCTACTTCAATCATTGTTACTATCTAGCACAACATGAAGAATATCTATACCACACGTTATGGGAGATCATAAATTGGGGTTTAAATTACCGTTATAATTTCCACATGTTTATCCTGTGTTCTTAGCAAAAAAAAATCGTTCATCCACCCCCTCCAAATAAAAGCAAAAAGAAACTACAAAAACACGTGGATTCAGCACACACTAGTCCTGTGTTGTGTCTAGCCTTCATGGTAGTTATCTTCAAAGAGGCCTCCTGCTGACAAGGCTGCTGGTATTGGACTGCCAGGTCAGGGTACTGTCACTTTGTGAGGTGACCCCTGAGGATGACAAAGGGATTACTATTTAAGAACATTCTTGGCAGATGTCAATAGGGATGGAGGTTTTCCCTCACTACTTTCATGGTTATGGTCGTATGCGAAGAGATCACCTCATATTATGCTGATATCAAATACGCCTGTCATCTGCTATCACATCCTTATTCTAATGATAGCCCATGTGTATGACGGAGAGTGATAATTAAATGGAAGAGCAACTTCTTTGATCAGTAATAACGCAATGAGTTTTGCTCACAAGGGATGAGCCTTTATGCTTCATCTAAAAGGTGGGGCCAAACCTACAGAAATCTAGCACCCTCTTTTGTGAAAAGAAGGCTACTCCATGATATTCATAAGCTTTTAATGTTTGCGGGCCAAGCCTACCAGAAATGATTGAATCAAGTTTCAATTGTCTTTTCTCGCATGACAACATACCCATTCTTATCAGTACTCATTGCCTACACCCTCAGAAAAGTGAGAGTCATTGTCGCTAAAACTACCCTCGCCTGATCAGGCAGTGCCTGACCCTCAGGTGAGGGTCGTTTTAGCGACAATGACTCTCACTTTTCTGAGGGTGTAGCATATCCTGGATACAAATTCTTACATTCTAAGAGCTTTGTCAATGTGATGTGATCTTTGAAGAAAGGGGATAAAGTGCAGTGTCGTCTCAAAAACTGTTCATGCAAACATAATTCATTAAACATCATACACATGCTTCTCGTGGAATGCGCCGTCAGCCCTGTTTAGCTCTAGGGAGAACTCGGATAATCTGAATTTAAGCCGCAATGCAGAATTCTTTCCAACACATACAAGTTTAACCAACTGCGGTATATTTGCAGGGTTATTGATTTCGGACTGGCCGACAATATGATGAATTAATGCCCCTGTAAACACTGTATGTTGGAAGTAAGTTTACGTTTTTGGGAGTTATAAACTAAAACTATGTTTTTTTCGTAAGGTTTACGGACGCCAAAATGTTTTAGCTACGTTCAGTGGATATTTAAATCTGAAGGTCGAGGTACATGGGGCAACTAGTTGCTAGCAACTAATTGCAGGCAATTAGTTGCCTCGTCTAATGCAGAGGTTGCAGGCAATAGTTGCTTGCAACTAGTTGCCTGGGATCCATATTTATGGATTTGGGGGCAACTAGTTTCTTATCTTTTGCAGGCTAGCAACTAGTTGCCTCGTGTAACTCGACTTTTAGGTTATTTTACACTTTTCAGACGTAAATAAACCTACAAATTATACATACAACTTAACATATGATTCTATATAGAAATGCAGAAGATAGTCATCAATCTGTATCCCTGATGATTTTGCAGATACATTTAACAAACGTGATTTATTAAAAATAACTACTACAGTGTAGTTGGTCACTTAGTACTGGGTGAACGCAAGAGAACAAAGACCAGACAAGGTACAATTAGACTTTAATATACGACGACCTTATTAAGGAAAATGTCCCAAACCTGACTGACTTCTCTGGGGAAGCAGTCCACCTTTTATACAGGGCTGTAGCAGTCACATGACGATACCAGCAGTGCCACCAAATGTCTATGTTACGTAATACATTATGAAACCCTTAACGAGATGTTACCGTTGGTAGTATCGGTAACCATGGTATATAACCGAACTATGATAACGACGGTATGTGAAACGGACCGTCGGTACTCATTAAGGAATAAAACATGTTATGAACAATAATAAAACATCACAACAACAACATACAATAGACATACCACATAACCTTTAGCAGCATAGCTGCCCGTTACAACAGTTTTAAATCTCGCTTCATTCTATATAACAGATCATTGTATCTTGACCGAGCGACTTGATATATTCTGACAAATTGACAAAATTAATGCACATTTTACACATTTTTTAATCTACTTTCCTTCATATCTGGTAATCTAATGGTAGGCCAATTTGTATGATAATCAATCCATAATTCATATGACCTTACTGCTTTGATATGGTAAATCCGGGTTTGGGAATCAAGAACATGTTGTAACACCAGCTAGAGTCAGCTTTGCTTCATAATGTCAAAGTCAAGCACGATGTGAACAGACCTGTTTTTGAATCTTATCGTCCCCTTCACAGCCTCTCATAGTGGTCATCCTTAAATGCTGATAAAATGTTTGCTAAGCGTAACTACAGCAACAGGCAATGCATGATGGACACCCATTGAATTGTTCAACTGCATCTCTATGAAAGAAAAAGGTCAGCCATAATGCTGTTTTAGAAAAAGTGCTAGGAATAGCCATTGGTAAGCGGTAAAACACATATTAGAAAAGGATGTTCCTTCTTTGTATTCAGGTGTGAAATCTCCTCAAGAATTCACTCATTTCAGAAACAGGGTAAATGGTTTGGATTGCTCCCAGGCTGGTCTTTATTGTGATTAAAAACAATTTGGTAAAAATAAGCAGTGGAGCTTAATCAGGGAAAGAAACCTGCCCATGATTCCAAATTGAATTGGTATTATTTTCCTGGGCAACTTTTTATCTGAAGTTTAAGCAGGTGAAAAGTTTGATAGCAATAGAATGATATTTACCGAATAAACCTCACGGGCTGAGTCTCCCAACAAAAAGTGTATACTCGTTAGGTACGTAAGTGGTTGTTTCCATGTTCCACTCAATGGTAAATTCAATAAGTTAATATTCAATTATATATATAGATCACAGATATATTCAAGAATGGTGTTAGAGAGTGGTTATTTCTTGATTATTTACCAATGAGGGATTAATAAACAAATTGACCCCTCTAGGGCGGGGGGTTAAAGCCCCAGTATCCTCGTGTATGGACCTGCTCGGATAACACTAGAGGGCATTGCCGTGGCACCCTTGTGCCCCTCCCTCTTTGCCTACCTCAAATACTATGTACCTTATAAGGGCATAAGGGCATATGGATTGCCCATTCAAACATATTATTATAGCTATGACTGCAATGCCCATCTCCACGATCTAATAAGCCCTTGGTCAAGAGTTGTTGATACACATCACGGTTTTACAGCTGACCCTTCCAATAAGGGAGTGATCATTTTTTAACAAAGGGGGGGGGGGGTTGGGGGGGATTTGAGGGGGGGCATCCCACCGGGGGGGGGTGAAAAAATTTGGAGCCCTCTTGGGTGGGGCGGTGAAAAGAATTTAACCTGTTTTGAGCCAAAAAGCCAATCAATGCCTCAACGGCCCCGCGCGCGAGCCGATTTCGACCCGTATGCATATGGGGGGGGGGGGGGGTAAAAATGTTCGACTCCTTGACTGTGGGAGTGGGGGTGTAAAAATGTTCACATGCTCTGGGCGAAAACCCACCACCCCCTGTTGTTAAAAAATGATCACTCCCTAACCATGAATGGCCGGGCCTGGTAGTAACTGCTTTCTCTGAGTGAGGGGCGGTGGGGGGGGGGGGGGGGGTGTTGCGGTGGGCATGAGGGTGTTGCAGGGGGGGGGCGGTTGTATCCATACTACAGACCTACATAACTTGAACTGTAGTGACGTGTAGGCGGGTCTTACAATGCAAATTAGCAAGCTATAGGAGCAAAAATGTGTGGCTAAATGCACGGATACTGAGGCTTTAAGATAGGTCCTGGTGTTTGTGCAAGGACCTAGAAACATGACACTTGTTTCCATAAACGTCAATACACAAACAAAGTACATAATGCTCACAGATTATCTACATAAAATATTCCTGCACGTATTGCATACATTCACAGTGTGATTACATCAATATTCATACACATATTGCTTATCTTTGGGTTGTAAACATTGTGTTTTATGTTGATCCTTTAATGATACGGTAGGTAAACTGTCGGTATGACCAGTAATTAAGTGTATGAAACAGATATAGTGGAAGAAATCCACCAGATATGGTTGATCTATTTCATTAGCTCGTTTGTTTTTTCCTTCAAGCGGCCTCACTTCTGAGAACTAATGCTTTCAGCAGGTGCTACAAAATGTATGTCATTTCCCGTAATGTGGCTGTTGATGAAGTACCGTGTATACCACCCCTCAGCAGAGCCACCTAAGTGGGACATAATGCTGCAAAACCTGAAGATTAACAAACCTTAAAATAACAATGTTAAGGGAGAAGGCTACTTAGATCTCTGAATATCAACATTTAGATGTTCATTCCTTCAGCACTTTCTCCTGTTATAGGCCGTTCACAGTGGTCTCCCACAGCGCGGACAACAAGCTCTCTGCCCTCATCTCCCTTCTCTTTACACATATCCCCTATTTATGGCTAATTGACCCTAATGACCATGGCCATTTTGATACCATTGGAAAGCTATGCTTTCAGTCTACACAATATGAAGTTTCTGCAATGATTTTTACATGTTGGGTGGTGCTTCTATTTGAATGAGTAAGTAGGGACTGGGAAGTGTGTGCTGCCTGTGGAGTACCCACTTTTTGCACTGCAAATTGATAGCTCTCCCGTAAATGCCTATTATGCTGGGTAAACTGCTCTGATCCTTTTGTAAATGACTGATTTGGAAAGCCATGATATAGGCCTACATTTAATGGTGTCACACCCTTTCCTCAGACTCATAGAATCAGAGATATGGTAAAATCTTTTCTAAAGTACATCAAATCAGTTTTAAATTTTAGGAGTGTAAAAGTGTGTGACCACACATTTAAATTCTATATGTGTCTAGTATCTACTGTCCAAGAACCAAAATAAACCGATGAAAATAAGTCAGCATAATAAACAGATATGTCAACATATCCTTGCTAGGAAGTAGTACATTCCCTATGTAAGTCACCCTCCACTGCACATGGATCACCACCAGCTACACTCTGGCAGGGGAAGGCTATTTCTGACCCAATCCACTGTATGGTAAAAGAGGGTCCTCCTGTCCTGTCACAACCCCTTACTTTCTGCAATGAAAATTCATTTTAAAATGGTTCTAATTTTGCTAGAGCTACCATTCTTCCAGCATTCTCTTAGTTAAGATTCCACCTATATATCCTGCATGAGAAACCCAACTTTTCTGCACTCACTAAAAACGTCTGAACACCCTACAGCCTGTTACTGAGATTTGCTTTCACATAGCCCAACATGTCTTTGTTGAATACTAGATTCTTCCTCTACCTCCTCTTCTGCTGTATTATTTCCTCTCCTTCAGCCCCTGTCCAACTATAAACTACTCCTCACAAGATATAGGTCACTATTAGATTTGTCATCAGCGATGTGTTTGCCACTTTAGCAGAACCCTATTAGCTGGAAGTCTACCGGCACACAAAGTGAATCAGATAAACCGATTTACATCTGTCAGAAGAGTGGGCATTGTATTCCTGTTGTTGTCGACTTGGTAATAGGATCTAGAGGTAGCTCTAGCAAATCCATCTTGATCATATCTCCATCCTCATTCTATTCTCATTGTCACCACTCTGTGTATCATTGATACAAATGGAAAACAGTATTAGGATATCATCAGGTGTGCGTTTGTAGCAGTGACCTAGGTGATACAAAATCCCTTATTGCTTCACCAATTTACTAATCTACCGATATGATGGTTATCTGATAACATTATTTCATCCAAACGTCAATCATATTTGAAATAGTTTAAACACAGCCAAGATGGAATCTCTGATCTGTTATCTGTGAATCCTTAAACCCCTATTTATAGGGCTGAGTACCTGTCCCGACTGCCCTCCAACTGTTGCTGGAGGGGTACCAAGATTTGCGCCTTTAATTAACACATGAAGAGCAATTATTGTTCAGGTCATAGCTTTCCACTCTAGACAGGTTCTCTTTTAATGATGACTGAGCACCTTGCACACCATCGATGACAGTCATTTTAACTGTGACCTAACTCACAAGGCCTCCACCACTCAACATGCAAGACATAGACTCTAAATGTATCCCTATTGTTTTGCTAAACGCTACTGCCATAATTCACTAACAAAGTCCCTCACTCTGCTCATTATTGCAACCCATTAAACAATCATATGCATGGTGTTATCTAGTATGAGCATTATGCTTGGTATTCATGATAATATCTCACTTTCCATCAATGCTGCTATAATATTATATTCTGATTAAAATGAGACAGGATGTCATTAGACTTTAGTTGATAGCTGCTGTAAGTTCACTCATGTCCTATAATGTTGTCCGTAATTTGGTCAAATTCTCAGATATATTCTCCGGTGCTACATTTTAAATTAGAATGAAAGTAACACCTATTAAAAATACATTGATAAAGGTCATGGCTGGATTCTATGTGAGCTCTTACTGTCAATGAAACATCTCTTGATCCCAAATCCCAAGTAGTGCACTACTACAGTATTTGAAACACAGTAAACGTAGCAATTTTAAACGCCCACACCCCTATTCAAGGCCCAGAGTGCTGGGCCTCGCTCAACTTTAACTTTTGGTGGATGGAGAGCAAGAGCTTGGCATTTAAGTGGCACATGCCATAACACAGCAGTATTTGCTGTCCTACACCAGCTACCATGCTCATAAGGAGGCAGCTAACAATTTACACCTAAGCCCTAGCGCTATGCACGCTTTAGTATTCGTCTTGCATCCCAATATGAAGACACAAATGAAGAACTGCAGCAACTTAGTGACTTCCCCAAAGAGGAAATAGAGTCCCTTCATGTCTCAGAGGTCTGATTGGATCTAGTAAGAGCAGATTAAGTCGTAAATAACCTCCCTTTGTAGGAGCCTCGTGACTGCTAATTCCTTGTCAGCTACTTCTACCTGCTCCTACAGTCCTTACAGACTTGCATGTATATTAAAGTGGCATAGTCTGATGATTAGGACTCAAAAAATAATTTCTTTAAAAATTAACCAGAATGTTCAATACGGCCATACTTTATTTCCTATCTATTTCATGAAACATTATTACCCAGAATTTACCTAATTATTAACTTAATGCTCAATTTTAGACTTTTGAAGATCAACCACTGAAAAATATGCTGTAGAGGATTAAACCTTTGCTCCTGGGCCCAGCTAAACTGGCTTTTATTGCCCATCAAATATATTTTGTTGTGTCCCATACTCCAAATTTGATACTGTAATAACATTCAAAACACATTTAAGTAGGATTTGAAATATGGGAAAGATCGGACCATGTCACTTTAATACAATGCAGACACTGAACAGTCTTAGTCTTAGAAGGGCATACATAAACTTTATTCTGAAAATCGGGCTAGTTATGATGACTAAACTCTTAAATGAACAGTCTGCCTTGTAAACACTGATCCCAAATGATTGCTTTGACTATATACCTGTGTACATAATGTAGTAAATATGTTTTGGGAGGACTGTATGTTACCTCTATATGCTCGTGGAAACCACCTGTGATATACTCTGTACTCTATGTGAGAGACCGTACCTGTTCTACTGACGACAAATGTGATATGCATCTCTGTATTCTTGATACGCCCTCTGTTGGCTATATTATGAAGAGCATCCTTTTCTGTAATGATTTATAGCCAAATAAAAATATTTTTCAACTTCAACTTCAACTTCAACTTCTAGGGGTATGAATACACAATAAGAGGGGTAAGGATATGTCTCTAGTATTCTATCCACATATCCTGATATCTGCTATCCGTTTACTTTCACAGTTGTAACCTCTCGGTTCTCATATTACTTGCATATATCTACCTTCTAGGCTGCAGCACACATGCAGGATTTCCATTACTTAATATCGTTATGCTTAATCAAAATTTGATGGCAGGAGTATAACTGCAGGCAAGAGTGTGGTAGTGCATTGAATATATACTGTAAGTAACATGAGTAACAGTAGAGAGGTAGAAATGGACTAATTATTCAGTCTATATCCTTTTAGTGAAGCAACTAATAATTCAAACTGTCAGAATAATAATATATTATGTGATAAAGAACTATACGTTAGAAAGCAGTTGGGAAGACTCCCTCATTACAAACCGTCAAAACAGTGGCGTAGGAAAAGGGGGGGGGGCGGGGGGGCCGGGCCCCCCAAATCACTGAGGAGGGGGGCCTGAATATGTTTGGGCCCCCCAAAATTTGTCAAGACATGTCATATGGTACACATAATTTCCAATTCTGACCTTTCCCACATAGGGAAATGTTGGTGCAGAAGGGACTGGACCCCAAAATTAGAACTAAAGGGGGCTCAAATACCACTTTTCCACACAATCTAATATAAGTGTGTATGTGATACATCATGTGTAAAAACTGATACATAAAGTTGGTTGGAGTGGGCCCCCCCTGCCCCCCCCCCCCCAATGAAGATTTGCTTCCTATGCCTCTGCAAAATAGTAATATATTATGTGATAAAGATCTAGACGCTGCAAAAAAGTAGAGAACACTCCCCTGTTGGACGTTCCTTGATGAAACAGTTACGAGAGCCTTCGAAACCCGTGTGAGCCAAGCTCTTGTCCAATTCTGAAGTTACTTAAAAGACCAGGTCAAAGAGCTAAGTGAGATAATGAATCAGATCTGGTACAAAGGATTGCCAATTGACAATAAAAGAGGTAATCAGGTCATGGGGTACCACCATACTAATTTCCCTGGAAAGACATTTTATGCATTAGGTGGTTAATACCATAATTTGCCAATACATCTTTAAATTCAAATTTCAACTTTCCGCCTTGATATTGAAACCAGAATGAATGAGGCAAGACAAAGTGTCAGACTGTTTTGACCCAGATGGAATTGCTAGTTCATTTGTGAATTATGATGAATTTTCCGTTCCTTGATTAAACTCCACTGAATTATGCCTTTTGTCAACATGCATTAAATCATAATTTTTTTTTTTTTTTGATTTTGTAATGCATATTTATTCATGAATGATATTTCAAAATACAGCAATCAAAAAAGGTACATGTAGTCTCAGTTGTATAATATAATATAAATATCCAAATGAGTACATGTATTAAGCAGATGAACTGCAGTCCAACGATTGCCAGATGTGCAATATAATAGCATACATACAGGTATACAAATGTATTGACAGCTGGCAACAATTCAGCATGGCATATATAGCATATCCCTTGTATACAACATGCTTTGTATTATACTTATTAAGAGTGCAATTAAAATGATACATACATGTAATGCAGAAACATTAGTTGGTTTCGATTTCCTTGACACAATTATACCAGTACTTTGGGTTCTCTCCACATTGGAGAATTGCTTAGGGTTATCAGCAACTTGTATTACGATTTTAGCTTGGAATGCTCTAATTTAGCTATCCGACTTTTGCATCTCAATACTTTTGGCTTATTGACTGCTCGAGAAGAGACATTTTCGGTATACAATATATTATATATAAAGAGTAGATACATGATCACTTGATTGCCACAGTAGGGCAGCCGCAACGAGAGATAGGATATGGCAGTATTAGTACAGTCGTTTAGCGGCACTCCAGGCACGCACATGAATGAGAGCCTCACGCTTAAAAGCTATTTTGTTAGGGTTCAATCTGCATGCGGGTGGTAAGGCATTCCACAGGTCTATTGCCCTATACAGTGGAAATTTACGATAACTTAGCTTATTGTCATGTGGGAACACCAGTTCAGCCGAATTTGCCGACCTAGTGACCCTACCAGTAGCATTGTGTTCCTTTATAAATAAACCAATACTTTTGGCATCCAGTACCTCCGAATGTAGGTATTTATGAACCAATAACAATAGCTGTATATTGAATCGCACATCCACATAATCCACTTTGCACTCCTTATGAAGACCCGCCACCAGGTACTTCATATTGGTTTTTTGACAGACACGTAATCCTCTGTTTTGGACACGCTGAAGCCTCTTACATGTTGCGCTAGTCAGTCCGTTATATATAAAACCACAATATTCTATGACAGGTAGTACAGTTTGTTTGTAGATCATACAGGCTGTTTGCTTGGGGAGCATGTTACGAATTTTACTTAATAAGTATATTCTCAAACTGGCAGTGCTTATTGTTTTACTGACACTTTTAATGAAATTTAGTTTATTGTCTATTATCACACCCAGGTATTCATACTCATCCTTTACATTAAGTATGTTGCCTCCCATCTTGATGACCGGGGGATTTATACTATCACTATTGAACATAACTATTTCAGTTTTATTCGTGTTTATACATAACCCACTAGCACTAAACCAGTCATAAACTCTACTAGCATCATATTGTAGGAGATTTTCAGCTATAGCTGATGATTTATGGTTGACATAGAATACTACATCATCTGCATACATAGAAATTGAACAGTGCTTTAGTACTGAGGGTAGGCTGTTAATATAACTGATAAAGAGTAAAGGGCCTAATATAGACCCTTGCGGGACGCCAAATGGAATGGATTTACAGGAGGATAGTTTGTTGTTAGAGAGTACCCGCTGACTGCGATTAGCCAGGTAAGCAGAGAACCAGTTGGTGTATAGCGGAGGTATTCCTAGGAGTTTTAGCCTAGAAACTAGTTCCCCATGATGAATTGAATCAAAGGCCTTCCGGACGTCCAGGAAGCACGCCGCTACAGTCTCCCCCCTGTCTCTTGCCCGATATAGGTCATTGACAACAGAGAAGACTGCATCACCCGTCCCCCTGGACGCCCTGAAACCAAATTGGTGGGGAGTGAATTTATTGTGATCTTCAAGCCATGTATATACTCTGGAATAAATTACTCTTTCAAATATCTTGCTCGGTATAGGTAAGAGTGAAATGGGGCGCCAATTGCCTATCTCTCTAAGATCGCCACCCTTAGGTAGTGGGACAACAGTGGCACTAGCCCATGCCTTTGGAAAAGCCACCTTTTCCAGGCATGTATTAAATATGGTTGTTAGCTGGGGGGCTAATATTAGGAGCGCATCCTTTAATACTTTACTAGAAACATTGGTGATCCCACTAGATTTATGAATCTGAATGGTCCTAATGACTTCAATTACTTCTGAGTAAGAGATTTTGTCGTTATCCCAGTTGGGGTATATAGGAGGGGTCCTTGGAGGTTCAGCTAGATTTACCTTAGGTAGGTGACCTAGATCACTGAACAGATCACTAATAAAGACTTGCTTGTGAGCAATCCGAACAATTTGCTCTTTTTCTTAAATCAGTCACCTTTTATGAAATAGCCATACGTTATAGATCCCACAGATCCTGTCAAAGCTTTTATCAAAGAAATATTGAATTGAATAAAATTGATGAATCCCAAAGGCCTCTTATGTGGGCTTCTGGTAGCAGGCGATGAAGTGGGAGATAATGAGCGATCATTGCAAAGTGACTGACGGCAGAGGGAATTTTCAGACCTAAAGATTACACTAGAGATGAAATTGTTTAATGGGTTAATAACATGTAGAGTGGTAGTCAATCATGGCAGTAAGTTTTAACGGAACAATAGGGGCCATTCAACGTCCATATATTTCATGTTGAGCGATATGAATTAAGTCGCAATTGAAATGAGTATCGTAGATGGTGTGCAGGGTTATTAGTCACCATCCAAAGAGAAACTGTCTAGATAGAAAGGTATGACCTGAACAATAATTGCTCTGTTAAATTTAAATGACACCAGTCATTTTGCCATGTTGGCTGTGCTATTTGGCTATTTCAGACGGTATGATTCAGGGAAGAATCATATTGCTGCAGTATTAAGGAGCAGGAATGTGTTTAGGAGTGTGTTTAAAATCTAAGCACATCTTTTCAATGCAAATAATATTGTCCTGTATATGATTACTTGTTAAACTATGATATCACATATGGCTTTTAGTTGTCCATTGTCCTTAATCCATGGATACCTCCACTTTGCTCGGAGCCCAACTACCTTTGATTTGATATGCATGCCAATATCCTCGAGGACTCTGAATCAAAGTGACATAGACAGATAACTATAGGGTTAGGTAGCAGCACTTACCAGAGGCCATTGGTACTAAAAATGGACCTGCCCCCTCTGCTGCCGGTTAGGTAATGGCCTTGGCATTGACTTCACCATAACCTGAAGGTGACCTGTGCTGACCTTGCATGTTCCTGTCTCCACATGGCAGGAACATCCATTATGCAGGTGGGTGTCATGACCTGTACTAGCAGCTAGTATGTAGGCTTTATTAAAGAGGAAAGAGGGTTAAGACATAAAGCTACTGACTTCAGGAATAATCACTGTCATATGCAAAGTTTTTAAGATTATTTGTTGATATTAAGTCCATGCTCTAATTATACATGATTAACATTAATGCGGATAAGCCAAAGGATTGTGACAAACAACATTCTGACTGCATCAAAAGAGAAGCAGTCTGCAGAGAAAGTTATAACCTCAACAATAATTGCTCTGCTAGATTCAAATAACACCAGTGATTCCACCTTGGCCATGTTGGCTATGCTATTTAATTATTTCAGATATGATTCAAATATGAATCATATTGGTGCTTTATAAAGGAGCAAGAATGTGTTTGGAATCTAAGCATGTCTTTGCAGCGTAGATTATATTGTCCTGTACATGATAACTTTTTAAACTATGGTATTATACATGTGACTTCTAGTTGTCTACTTCCTTCACTGGATAAAGTTCTTCCCATTTCTACTCTTTCATGTGAGCTCAACTACAGTATTGTGATATGCATGCCAATGTTCTCAAGGACTCTAAATCAAGTGACAAAGACAGATAACCGCAGGGTCAGGTGGTAGCCTGTCTCCCTCTGCTGATGGTCATGTAATGACCTTGGCATTGACCTAGCCATGACCTGGTGGTTTTCTGTACTGACCTTGCATATTCCTGTCCCCACATAGCAGGTATATCATACAGGGGTGTGTCATTACATCATTGCCATATGCAATGTTTTTAAGAATATCTGTTGATATTAAGTCCATGCTCTAATATGCATGATTAATATTAATGCAGACAAGCCCATGGATTGTGACAAACAACATTCTGACTGCTAAGTCTTTCAACTTCATACATGCAATGCATAATGAATACGACAAGGGGATCCTGCTGTATAAATTGATTATGCGTTTCTGTATTTCTACTGGATTTACCATAAATCTGTCAATAGCAGTTGGCACTTTTTAGCTATTTATCATATAATCCTTATGTAGGCACTGAGCTTTCCAGTCTGCCTTCCATATTACATCAACATCTAAACTGTCCCTGTCTCAAAACCAAAACAAACTCCTATTCTCATTAACACAATCTATGCAACACATTTTACAGTAATAAGTTATTAGGAATGAAAAAACGGAAAAGCGTAAAACTGATGACATTCCTGTTAAATAGATGATATTTGATATGCCTTCCCCGAAATGGATCTCCTGTATTATATGAGACATGTTACCATAAACAAAGAAAATAGATTGTATATGCAAAGGAAAAGAAGACAATAAATCAAGCTTTAAGACTTGACCTTTTCTTTATCCTTAAACAATGACCATACCAAAGGGCCCTTAAAGGCACCTGATGTCCGGGCCTCTCTCCACTGTTTCCCCATGGGATTGGGCATTATGGACCAAATCAGTCCTCCTTGCAGACATCACATGCAGCTCACACCCAAAGGGAGTACTCAGGCTACAGTGTAAAGAGGCACAACATGTCACCAAGAACAAGCTAATCTGCCTTTATGAGTCTGTCTTTTTGTCTTTTCACAGTGGCTCGGTCATAAAGTATATTTTACACTGCTACCCATTAGACAGCATCAGGTTGCTTCGAAGTGAAGAATAATTATATTGGTGCATTCTCAAGAGACCCTCTAGGGAATAGCAATATCTCTATGTAGATAGATCTAGGACCTGTAAATAGAATATGCAAACAATAGTTAGGATCAGTAGTAGAAACCCATGGATATAGCTGACCCTTAGGTTACAGCTAGCACACACTTGTTAAAGTGTTTAACAGTTTTAACCATGACGCCCTACTGATTTATTCATTCCAGCTAATTCGTGATAAATATAGCTTCATAAAGCGGGGGGGGGGGGGTAATTGAGCAGTGAATGGAGAATATAAATTTTGTAATTCTAAAGATGCATTCAGCCTTCTACACAAATCAGCTATTGTCATGGATACTAAGCATGATTATACTTCAAATTAGTGTAAACTTGTGCCAGCTTGTGCCTATCAAATGCCATGTACTTGCAATGGAGACATTTGGCAAGCTCACATATTGTCCGTGCATCCATCAGGAGAACAATAATCGAATTTGTAAAAATCAGTGTCACAGAGATTACATTAAGGGGAACATGATGATTTAATTTGAATCTTAAGGACTGAGGTGTGGTGAAGATATACTATTTATATAATGTTATGTGCTATGCTAGATGATCTTTCTTTAGATCCATGGGTGAGGTTCAGACATTTATATTACTGCAACCTTCTGTCAGACTATGGCGTGGCATTAGTACTGTTTAGTGTACAGTCGGTATGATCTTACAAGGAGAACACTTCAGAACTAGAGTCAACTAATGTACGTGTTATTCAGTATAAAATATACCAGAGCACCACTGCTCGGTCCTCTACCGAGTCATTTACAGGACCCTGTAATAGCCAGTAGGAAATAATAATAACCAACCCAGCTAACAAAAATACGTTACTTTACGTCAAAATAACGTTTTTAACGTTAGATAACATTACGCCACAATAAGGAGCCATACAGAAATGTTATTCAACGTTGTATAACGTTTTATGTTCACTGGGAAGTAAGCCTTCAAGGTATATACAGTATAAAATAATGCCCGAGGTAGCAGAGGTCTGAACCATCTTAGGTCCTGAGACACACCTGAACCCTGAAAACGGGATACTTATATATATATAGGAGCCGAACAGATCATGTGATCATCCTGGAAGCGACATGCTTGGCAGAAATGAGCACTAGAGTTATATAAGTCAAATTAAGATGTCAAATGAACTTTGACGCTCATCCCCTTAGGAATACTCGCAGCAGTCTCATAATATTGATCAGTACATGTTAACCACATTAGATAATGCCATCACCCAGTGGGCACAAAATCGAGTTTAGCGTTGAATCAACGTTGAATCAACATTGTATCAACATTGACAACCACTTATCAATGTTGATTCAATGTTCTGTGCCCACTGGGCATGAGTATGTAAGTAACAACTGCCTTACAGTGGTCCACATGCATAACAACATGGTAACATAACTAATACTTGATAGCTGTTTAGACTTCATTACCTACACTCATTACATTGTATTTCATTGATTAATATAATTATAGAATAATTCTGGTTCAAATTTGTTGAACTGCATATTGCTTCAAGCTATGCTGTCTTATACCTCTACTTTCTCTTCATCTGTACACATTTATTCCTTTCAGCCTCAGGCGCTGCTCTACTATATGCTGTGTCTCACGACCTTGGGCCAATGTTTTTGTCTCTGACTGGGTGCCGTCTCTGACCGGGTGCCGTCTCTGACCGGGTGCCGTCTCTGACCGGGTGCCGTCTCTGACCGGGTGCCGTCTCTGACCGGGTGCCGTCTCTGACCGGCTTGGCTTGATAAGGTCAAAATACCAACAGCAGGAGGCTAATTGTAATTATAATTATAAATTTTTTTTTACCATAATTATAGGGTAAAATAATTCCAATAATTATTCAATATTTATAATTCACAATTCATCTAATACCAAGACTGTGATATCCATCAATTGTACATAATCATTTATTCTGTGATACCCACTGTGATCATCAATATAACCAGCTACTAAGAGTAATCAATAACCATGATCAAAATCAAAATCAAGACTGATTCCCAAAGTCGCCACCAGGTGGCCTAATGGTATAACAATAAGCTATCCCATAATAACCAATTGTATGTAACTATAGCAACGAAAAATCCAGGTTTTATGATCCTAATGTTGATATAAGCCCCACTGAATACCCTGTATGAACCATCTTGATAAAGGGATATCAATATCCCGAAACGTCGATCATATCTACATACCATTGCAACAACATGAATTGAACTACTGATGTAAACCTTGTCATTTAATAAACTTGTCAACTGTACTTGCCCTCGTTTGGTTTTGTGTGACTACCATATCTCCAAAGTATAATTATAATTATATAACAACCGCAATACTGTTTTTACAAATCCTTATATACATGAGTATAATTCTTTTTAAAAGACCTTTTTTCTGATACCTGGTCAGAGACGGCACCTGGTCAGAGACGGCACCCGGTCAGAGACGGCACCCGATCAGAGACAAAAACATTGGCTCAAGGTCGTGAGACACAGCCTATAACACTACACACAACAAGGTATTGGCCGCTATTAGATTTGTCATCAGCTATGCGTTTGCCACTTTAGTGGAACCCAGTTAGCTGGAAGTCTAGCAGCACACAAAATGAATCGGATAAACCAATTTACATCTGTCACAAAAGTTGGTAATGTTTATTGCTGTTGCTGCTGACTTGGGAATATGCTCTAGAGGTAGCTTTAGCAAATGTATCTTCTTCACATCGCCATCCTCATTGTCACCACTCTGCCAATCATTGATGTAAATGGAAAATCACATCAAGCTATTATCAGGTATGTGTATATAGCAGTGATCTTATTACTAGACCAATATACCAGCCAACCTATTTGATGGTTAATTAGTAACATTATGTCAGTCATACTTGATTCATATTTGAAATAGTTTGATCATATCCAAGATGGAATCTATGATGTGTTATCGTTATATTGTTAGTTAAAATTTGAGAAGCAATCATTTTTCAAGTCATAGCTTTCACTCCAGACAGGTTCCCTTTTAATCATGACTAATCACCCTGCACACTATCCATGACAATTACTTTAATTGCGACTTAATTCACAACCCTCCCATCATTAGACTCTAAATGTCTCCCTATTGTTCTGTTAAACACTACTGCCATAACGAAGTAGTGAAGTCTTCACTTTGCCCATTATTCAAGCTCATTAAACAATTGCATTCATAGTGATGTTGCACAGTTATTCTGCACAGTTATACATTGACGATTGAGAATATCAAAATGAGTACGTCCAATGATCAGTGATCAGAAAAAAACATCTCAAATGCTGAGCAGGATGTTCACTAATGCCATGATTGCATTGCTACCTACTTTAACCCTTCTTTAAGTGGTACATTCTAATTACATGGCAGCATATGCCCTTTACATATGGTTCTACACCGATTACCAGGCTAATGTGTCAGCAGCTCATGGTTTATGCCTCAGCATAAATACAAAGAATGTTATGTCCTCATGTTAGCATCCATCTTGCATCCCAATATTGAGGCACTTCCCTAATGTAGTAGAGTACCAGCATTTCTCAGAAGTTGGAATAAATCAAGTAAGAGCAGATCTAGTTGTAAATACCCTTCCCTTTGTAGGAGAACAGCCTACTGACTGCTAATTCCCTGTCAGCTACTTCTATGTCCGGCTCCTACAGTCCTTACAGGCTTGCTTGTATTTAAGATCAATGCAGCTAATGAACAGAAAGGATTCTTGGCTGGGCCCTACTTAAGCCAGACCATGGGTATCTATTTTTGTGTCCGATGGGAAAACTCACTAGTTGTGAGATATCTAAACCTTTAAATAAACAGCCTGCCTTGCAATGATTCAAATGATTAATTAGTCTATATATAACTGTACATAATGATAAAATAAAATTTTGGGAGGATGGTATGTTAGCCTTGGAGATGATGTTGTTAATTATATGGAATAGCATTCAGTTTGGCAATACATTTAACGTACTATCATAAATCCATATCTATAGATCTGATGTAAGAAATACCTTATGTTAGAGCCTCTGGAGATATGAATACACAATGATGGAGGTAAGGATCTATCTCCAGTATACTATTCAGTTTGCTTGTACAGTTGTAAACTCTCAGTTCTCTTATTACTGTCACATATTGACCTTCTAGATTTCATTATCTGCATGTATGACTTCCTTGACTGAATATCACTCTGCTTAATCAAATGTGATGGCAGGAGTATAACTACAGGCAAGAGTGTGTTAGTACACTGGGTACATGCTGGAAGTAATATGAGTAAGAAGTATTGAAGTACAAATTGACTGATTAATCTGACTGTATTTCATCAGTAAAGAAGATGTAAGGGATCCCACTGTCAGATAATGATTATGTTATCCGATGAGCAACTAGCTCCCAGTGGACACAGAATTCAGTGCAATGTTGAACCAATGTTGGATCAATGTTGAATCAACATTGACAACCAGGTTTCAATATCAATACAATGTTCTGTGCCCACTGAGAGATATTGCAAAATTGTTGAGAACACTCCCCTATTGGACATTCCAACTGCTGTTGAGCCCGGCCCTTAAGGCTGTCCAATTATGAAGCCACTGTACAGACATGGTCAAAGAACTAAAAGAGATAATGAAACAGATCTGGAACAAAGGAGTGCCATTTGACAATAAAGGAGGTAATCAGGCCATGAGATACCAGATCATTAAATTTTCTGAAAAGACAGCTGGAGCAGCAGAACCATATGCATTATGTCACACCTTTTTTTAGAGCTAGATGAAATTGCCAGTTCATTTGTGAATCATGATTAAATTCTCCCTTCCTTGAGTAAACTCCATTGAATTATCTTTTTTCCCACAACATATCAAATCCTGATAAAGACCTGTTCAGGAGCAATCTGAACAAATTCCTTATTTTTCTGAATGAGACACATCTTGAGAGGGTGATGCTTCAATACAAAGAAGGGGACTAGGTTTTAAATCTGTTAAACACTGGTTCACACAACAATTTCTGTCATACCTTTTTGCTCAACATTATTTTGTGGGCCTGTTTCACAGACTAGCAGCCCCCCCCCCCCCACCATTCTTGTAGGTATTTCCTTTTCCTTTGTTGGCTTATCGCAATGAAGCATTTGGACTTTGGTTTAAACACTTGATGACTCTGAGTGTGTTGTTTATTGTTGTTTTGGTGATGCTGCCCCCCCCCCCCTCACCCCCACTATGTTACCTTATGGGATGCATGTATCTTAGGGCTGATGTTTTTCACAACTTATTATATACTGTTAATTTTGTGTATTAGTCAGTAATAAATAGTGGAATAATGAAGTCATTATGCTGATATACAGGCAACTTCACATTTCTCTCCTTTCATGAATAAAAGCAGTGTGTGGAAATGGAAAGTCCATCCCTATTGACATCTGTCAAGCAAGTTCTTTAAGGGTAAGTCCTTTGTGATCCTCACAAAGTGACAGTACTCTGACCTGGCTTTCCAATACCAGCAACCTTGTCAGCAAGAGGCCTCTTTGAAGATAAAACTGTAAAGGCTTAGCTTGGAAGGGAGTGAACCCACATAGTGTTATTATGATTTTAATTGTGACATATTGCTGAGACCCCAATACACTTCTAGGTTTATAAATGTGATAAGTTCCTTACGCAATATTAGCCTTTACCTTTGAACAGTGTTACATGCATAATGACAGAGGTGTGGGAACGATGAAGCTCTACTGCCGAATGCCATTATCAATATTAGCAAATGATTTGTCCTTGCATTTGTGCTCTAGGCTCAAGGCTACACCACTGAATTTGAAGTCAATATCATTAGATAAGCAGCTCAATGCAACTGAAAGCAATTTCAATTTCCTGAGGTTGAAATGATTGCAATGTAGAATCTGACACCAGGTCAAAAAGCATTTGTATGTTTTCCTTTGCATTATCAAGAAATAACAAATATGGTTAGCAGTATGCACCCAAATCCCTCAATTTCCACAACTTCTCTTATACAGTATCCTATTGTAAATGGTTTTTAGATATCTCATTCTCATACGATATAATGTATTGTTGTGAGGCAAGACATCATCAAAAGTACTTCTTTAATTTGATAAAACCATTGAACAATACTTGACATAACAATGAATGAAAAAAACAACTTTACTTTTTCTATCCCCTATTCAAAAGTCTATCTATTTAAACTGTCATTCGGATCATTCACTACCTCCCTCCTGAAATATCCCATATCATCAATAGGGTAGATCCTTCCAAAGGTTTCATCAAACTAGTATTTCATTAAATAAACGGGTCAATCCCAAAGGCCTAATTGGGGCTTCTGGTAGCAGGCAATGAAGTGGGTTGTAATGAGCAATTGTTGCAAAGTGACTGATTGAAGAGGGATTTCCAGGCCTAATGGTCATAGTGATTATATCATAAATGCAATCGCTTAATGAGTTAATCATGGGTAAAGTGGGGACATCATTAGGGAATTATGGCAGTAGGCTTTAATAGAACAATAGGTGGCATTTAAGGTCCACATATTGTATGTTGAGAGATCTGAGCCATACACTGGAAAATCATTGTTCATCTAGTCCAAAAATTAGACACCATTGGTCGTGCCCTGGCCATAAATTGATTATCTTAAATATGGTTTAAGTATGAATCATAGAGGCTGTACATGATTATTTTGTAAACTAGGGTTAGGGGGGGGTGATAAATCTACTTTTCTTCGGGGACAGGCTCAAACTATGCATTTGGGTCCAAAAACACGGGAAATCACAAAAATATTTTTTTCGGACCCCCGTGACCCCCCCGTACATAGGGTCCGAAGATCGGCCAAATAGTGAGAAAACAGCCAAAATTCAGGCTTTCAGATTCCTTCTAAAATCAAATCATGACTTCATGAAAATGGTCAAAAACCTTCATATGGGACCCAAAGAGACCATTTAAAGTCATATTGTTGTGATTATAGAGGTGTTTCCCCCTCTAGGGAGGTGGTTTGTCCTCGGTAAAATACCGATAAATCAGCTATTTTGAAGGCATTTGCTCCCTTACAATCACATCCCTATACTGCCATAAAAGATCCTCAGGACACCTAATCAGGCAGATTAAACCCTCCTGGAGGGTCCCCTCTTTCTGTCAACTCCCCTCTATGACCACCCCCCCTCCCAGCATGCACCAATAGCCATCAGATAACTCCCCCCCCCCCCCCCTTCGCCTCTATAATTACCCTATACTGAAATAATGTATTAACATAAGACCTGCCTGATACTTTGAACCTTTCTTGAGGGCTCCCTGTTCCTGTTAACCACCCCTTATGACCCGCCTCCACCCCATCCCCACCCTCACCCCAAACTAATAGCCATGAAATAACCCCCCCCCTCGGCTCCATATTACACAGTATAACCATCAGCCCAACCCTCCCTCCATGTGGCACAATGCACAGCATTGCCTCTCATGGTATGTATCATGCCTAGTAGTGGGACAGTGGTGTGGTTAAAAGAGGGCCCCCCTCCAAAAAAAAGAATGAGTGAGCTGGGTCCTTGAGATCACCCTGGTAGGTGTATCTACTACAGCTGGTAGAGGGATACTGTACTTCAAGTCAAATTTGGGTTCAATATTTGGTTTAATATAAAGATATGTATTCATCTGTCCTCAAAGTTTGATATTAGGTTCTACCATATACCCCATATAGGGGATTGCATAGGTCTACCAAGAACCATGCCTATGTTATATTTTCATATATCTGAATATTATAGCAGCACCCTGAGATGTTACATGTATGCCCGTCATTGACAAAATCTGATCTTTAGCATTGCAAATGAGGTATCAGGGTTACCTACCCCTCCCCATAATTGCAAGGTTTATTATTGGCTTCAATCATATTTAGAGTTCAGAGTATTTATTTAACACCTCAGAGAATTGAATTAAATAATTAGCTCTTGTCTTATGTCTAGGATACTAACCATGCAAGGTGTAGACTAAGAGATGTGGACACCAGTCCTTATTTGGAGTCATTTGCAGGCTCCCCCACCCCCTCACCCCTCTACCATCCATCATTCTATGCATTTAACCACTTGGTTAAGGAGGAGAGTCAGGTTTTTATTTATTGTTGTATCAGGTTTTTGGTGATGTTAATATTAGATCTCTGCTATAACTATTATAGAATTACTATGTATAATAAGTGTAACGACATGAAGCAGTCATCTTGACCATGAATACACATGGGGTAAGGTACTAGGCATAGAATGGAGGGGGGGCTGTGATCATTGGTAGGGTAACTCAAAATGAATATAGAGACATTTGAAAAGGGTATTATCTATCTGATCTAAACTCATTTTAATATGTTGACAATTCAAATACATTGAAACAAAGGCCCTCCAAGACTTGGGTTATATTCATGCAATCACAATAATATAACCTGTAATAGTCTCTTTGGGTCCCTTATCAGTTTTCTGTTGAGGTTGTAAAGCCATTCATGCATGTATGATCATGTATGAGAAATAGATTATAAGAGGTCTGATGGTTGGAGTTCTTAGATGGACTGAGGTAGCCCTCCTCTTATGTCTGTATAGGGTAAGGGAGGAGCCCCCTCCATATCCCCCACCCCTTTTTTAAACACACCACTGTCTTACTCCCAAGACAGGCTAAGGTGTCTGTGAATGACTATTGATGTTCAAAGATCCTGATATTCTGAGTACAGTGTAATATAAGGGCGAGGGCAGAGGGGGGAAGGGAGTTATCTGATGGCTATTGGTGCATGCTATGGGGGGGGGGGGTGTTAGGGGTCATAGGGGGTAGTTAACAGAAACAGGGGGCCCTCCAGAATGGTTCATTATGATGTTTTATGGCAGTATAGGGACCTGATTGTATAGGAGCAAATGCCTTCAAAAAAGCTGATTTATCGGTATTTTACCATGGACGCACCCCCTCCCCAGAGGGGGAAACACCCCTCTAATCACAACAATATGACTTTAAATGCTCTCTTTGGGTCCCAAATGAAGGTTTCTGACCATTTTCATGAAGGCATGGTGAGGTTTGAGTAGGAATCTGAAAGCCTGAATTTGGGCTGTTTTCTCACTATTTGGCCGATCTTCGGACCCCATGTACGGGGGGGTCACAGGGGTCCGAAAAAAATATTTTTGTGATTTCCCGAGTTTTGGGTCCCAAATGCATAGTTTGAGCCTGTCCCTGAAACCGTACGACAAAATTAGCTATTTAACACCCCCCCCTACTAGGGTATTATACATATGGCTTGCAGTTGTCCACTTTATTCGTTGGATAAAGTTTCCCCCAATTCTAATCTGTGCATGCCTCCTCTTTCCTGTGGGCCCAACTACCTTTGATTTGTATGCCATTATCCTCGAGGACTCTGAATTAAGTGACATAGATGGATAACCTCAGGGTCAGGTGGCAGCACTTACCAGAGGCCATTGTTACTAAGAATGGACCTGCCTCCCTCTGCTGATGGTCATGTAATGACCTTGACATTAACCTAGCCATGACCTGGTGGTGGCCTGTGCTGACCTTGCATGTTCCTGTCCCCACATGGCAGGAACATCCATCATGCAGGTGGGTGTCATGACCTGTACTAGCAGCTATCATGTAGGCTATAGTACAGAGGAAAGAGGGTTAAACCATATAGCTACTTGCTTCGGGGATAATCATTGCCATATGTCATGTTTCTCAAGAGTGATTTGAAAGCAAATACTATATCATACATGAATATGTGTTGTAACAAACATCGTTTCGACCACATATATTATGTGTACAGCAAAGCCTTTTGACTTTATATGTGACCCAACCAGCGACTTTAAGGATTGTGGGTCTGTGCCTAAATGCCCAGAAAATGCTGTTTAAACTTCACGGGGCAAAAAATGTGTGCCTAAAGTTAGCGTTTAGCCTCATAAACCAGTGATTTTGGGGCTTATGGGTCTGTGCCAAAAGGCTCAGAAAAGGATCATTTCTTTTCCCCCCACTTTGGATCGTACCCCCCCCCCATCCATCTGTTCAGCCCCCCCCTCCTTTTTAGATTTCAAATGCTTCAAGAATCAAGTCAATCGGACCAGCGGTCGCTGAGCTATTTCATTTTAAATATTTGCAGGAGGCAGTGAACTTTCTTCGCAAACTTGATTGGCCTAGAACCCTTTAAATTCTAGCTCGTGAACCGCTAGGGTTAGAGACATGGGAGTGGGTGCAAATGAAAGCTAGTCACAAGGGCTAATGGCCTGTCATGTTGACCAATTTGTGGAGAGTGGTGATCCTAAGTATGTCTCTTGTCAAATGGATTTATAGTTGCCTTCCTGGTTAAAAGGCAATGCCTTGCGTGTGTGTGCCATTTTGTCTGGCCAAATAAGGGAAATGTTTATCTGGAATCGAGTCTTAACGTGTGTCAAAAAGTGTTTTTTGGCAGCAGTACAGAACACCTTATGCTCATAAAAGGCCTCATATATCAGCAAGTACTAGTCTTACGATTAAGCCTGTTTTGGATTTTCAGACCAATAAGCCTTATAGTCGCTGGTTGGGTCACATATATCAAAGGGAATCCTGCCGTCTGCTTAAAATAACATTGATATGTTCTTCCATATTTTTACTTGTTCTACCATAAATGAAAAATAACCTTCGACCAGTAGCAACGGAAACTTCCAAAATGGTAATCATATAAGCCTTCCATTTGAGGATGGGTTAGGCACGAATTGTGGGTCAATGGGTAGGTTATGCTTCTTTGGAATGGGTATTGATTGCACACAAAGCTAACTACAATACATTCTGCTCCATCATCCTTCTTCTTTTGTCTATGTAATGGAGGACATAGTTCCATCACCTGAGAGTGGCTTTGAGTCCACTGTGCATCACCTGACCTTTATAGGTGTGTCCCATGCACACCCGTTGCCATGCCGTGAAGGTCATACATAATTACATGTAGTTTAGTATTTGACAACAACCAAGAACAGGACATAATAGTAGAAGAAGGCTTTACAGCCATATGAGTGTGACAAAAACTATTATGAGAGATGGATAGTGTTTGTGTATGCTTAGATCCAAGTGCTAGATGGTGACTGATATCTGCCGGGTACGCTGTGACATCAGCAGGTGACAGCTAATCAACACTCCCTCGCTCGTGTGGGAGATCAAGCCTTATTAATTACTATTTAGTATACACTTATAGACACATTGTCGAGGTGTCGTGTTATAATGTGATGCATGAGGCATTGTAATAGCAACTTAAACCATAACTGATTTGTGATCTTTCTTACAAAGTAGTGATTTAAACTAATGTTATAATCTAACAGATAGATATATCCCTTCTAAAGGCCTGTCAATGTACCCCGTTAACCCTTTAGGGCCGAGCATCAACTATAGTTGATGCCATGGGGGGCCGAGCATCGACTATAGTCGATGCCATGGGGGGCCAAGCATCGACTATAGTCATCTTAACTCTATGGGATTCAGCAAAGGCTCGGCCCTGGTACAGTTTCTGTAAAAATGCCCCGCCCCCAACAGCTGATCTATAAAAATGTGGTCGGCCTTAAAGGGTTAATTGTGCTATGTTGCATTGTGGAGAAATATAATGTTAACTACCGAGGGACTCTCCCCCTCCCCCCCCCCGTCTCTCACTCGGTCTTATAGTCCTACCATGCACAGGAGAGAAAGTTAAAAGCAATACCGTCTCTGGCTGTTTCAACAATAATGATAGCCGAAAGGCAATGGGATATTACACATTTGCTTGCTAAATTTGGATACTAATTACAAAAAACATGCCCGTGCAGGAGAAAACTAAAATAGAAGACTATGGTTGGTTGATTGAAACAATAGCCAAAGGCAATGCTCCTAAAAAATAGACAGGATATTACGAACTGAAAACGGCGTTTTCATTAAACTTTAATCTCAACTACACAAAACCATCTTTAATCATAATCACAATTAATCATAGAACAATATTCTGTTCTATTTCCACTCTGTGTTTCCAAGATCAATTGTGTTAGTAACCATTTCTTAACATAGTAGGGCAATTATCTTCATGGCAAAGCAATGATCTCTTTCGGAGAAGGCAAACCTTGCTACTGAACTACAGCACTGTTATAGTTATAACATTTTGCATGGGTGTAGTACCATTCGCAAGGTTTCAAGGACACCTATCGTCTCTATTTTCAATATGAAAATAGAATTTGTATTCAAGCATTAATTTGCTGGTCAGATATTATGCTGTTTACATGTAATGGAGTGATATCCTTTTGGCGTGCATCATGAAGCCCACACAACTGATTGTGTAATCAGCTCACGAAACTCTATATTAATTTGCCCAAAGGTCACACAATCTAGCAACTCATTGTTGTAGGAAGTTCTTTTCTTTATTTTAATAGGCAATGCATTTTAATGAATGAGAAACTACTTTCGATAAAAGAACAACCTTTTTATATGAGAAAAGTCTTTTTGTATAAATGTACCATTTATCTTGAAAGCGCTTAATAATTGTTTAGAAGTTGATAATAATGTGAGTAATAACCTTATATGCCTTTACGACTGAGGAATATGCTCTTTCTGATATTAATATTCCCTCAGAGTGCAGAACCAACCAATTATTCAAGAATGGTCCAAAGAGTATACTTATTAGTTATGTGTTAAGTCATGTAAAATCACTGTGTTCAGTGGAGATGCCAATGATTAATGTAATGAGGTAAAAGATCCTAAAGTATCTCTTCACTTCCCTTTGGCTAAAGTTAATCAGTATTTCCATTTGTTGAGCAGGAAAAATACTATGAAACATAGTCTTTAATTAAGTCTACATCTACGCTTTAATTGCCTCAGATAAGGGAACTCAGACTCGCCACATTGGCCATTCAAGGAGTGTGACGTGTGACAAATGGCTGCAGTAGCCTTTTTTTAGTGTTCAGATGTAAAAGGATGAGGCTTTAAATTGATCGCATGTTATGTCCTTTTTCATGACTCAAAAGAACAGGTATCAAAAGTAACCAATAGTGCAATGGAGGTCTAAAGGTCTAATGACACTGAACCATCATTGGACATGTTAGGCTATATTTTTGGCAGTTCCCTTTTTAGGGACTATTTTTCATTTCATTCTGGTCTTGCTACATACTACTAGTAACCGTAATCTTTGTTTTCGTGTATGGCGTATCCAGTTATTGTAGTCTGACCCTCAATCTTTCCCTATTATGATTATTGTCTAATTAGATGAGTGAAAAATGTCCACCAATAGTGAATACTCCCCTTGATGTATTGACTTTTAAATTCTTCCACATGGATTTATAGAACACATGTAAACCTCAGATGTGCTTGCAGTGTGACTATGTAGCCTCGGTTTGGTACAGGTTGGGGACAAGTTGATGTTAATTTGATGGGTAATCAAGATTAACAACGATAGCATTTTCTCCTGTGAGTGGGAAGCTAACGGCACCTTCAGAAATACAAAATTTATATATATTTCTCACTGCTTATTTGCCTGCTCTCTCCCTCCCCTATCAATTGTGGAATCAAAACAATTTCTATCATATTTAATGTATGAGCCTATGTGCATGTTAAATATGAAATATAGGTATTTGAACATGAATTGTAGAGTGCCAAGGTGTGGCACTTGAATGGCAGATAAGGAAAGATCATGACATATAAGTGGGGGAAATCTGCAAATATCATGGTTTTAGGTACACAAGTTTTTTGCCACCAGGTGACGTATGCATAGATTGTGTTAAGTAACATTTAAGTATGCATCAGGGTGTTATTGCTAAAGCATACTGTGTGCAGGCATTAGTACATACTTCCTGCAGTTGATAATCATCTGCAAAACTACATGGTGTTACATTCTAAAACAAAGTGTCTCCTCCCTTTGTGTTCCCTTTCTACTATATTTTGCTTTTTCTTGCTGTTGGTCCTAACTATTGTTCACATATACTTCCAGGAGCCTGTTTCTATTTAATAATCGTGGGTAACATTGTTTTCATAAGAGTATTTTCACAAATCAGGAAACACTATTTTACTCGTTTTCCTTCATAAGGCATGATAATAAGTAAGATATACCAATATAACTAGCACCCAAACGTGCTCGTTACCACATTATTTCTATATAAAAACGTGGTGATTTCTAAACAGAAACATGCTCCAGTTCATTTTAGCTCTGAATATCTAAAACGATAGCCCTTCCTTATAGAGACTCTTGGGTAAACACCAACATAATCATTTTGCACGGGAAGAAACCAGATGCCATCTAATGGGAAGCAGGGACACATACACTTTATTACCGCACCATCGCGGAGAGAAAAAAGAGGCAGACTCATAAAGGCAGATTAGGTTGTTTCTGGTGACAGGTTGTACCTATATACACTGTGACCTGAGTACCCCCTCGGGGTCTGAGGTGCATGTGATGCCTGCAAGAAGGACCAGTATGGTGTCCAATCCCATGGGGAATAGTGGAGAGAGGCCCGGATGTCAGGTACCTTAGTGGGCCCTGTGGTATAGCTACTGTTCACACAAGGGAATACAGAAAAGGTTGTGTCTTTATTTTAGATGTATTTTCTTCTTTTCCTCAAGATTCTGTATAAGCATCATCCAAGTTTAGAGTATTATCTAAAGTTACAAAATATCCTCCTCATACCATATATATAATATTATATATATTTCTGGAATACAAGCTCACTACTCATACCAATCTAGCATGGCCAGCACTTAGGAAGCTTTAGTTATATTGATTACTGCTTGTCACCTCCCCCATCAATTAATAAGCAACATGACATGGGCCTTCTCAAATACAATAATTCATTATGGTGATGTTACCTAAGCTTTTGACTGCAATGCCGCAAAACATTTACAAGGTCATCCCAGTGTGTGACTGACTTAGTTTGGTGAACGTTTTTCACAGCAATGCCACAAAACATTTACATGGTCTGCCCAGTTTGCTTCCAGAATAGCCAGACTCAATACCATTGTCAGATACACTGGCTTTAACATCTCCTCTACATTACAGTGGCCAAAACTTTATGAATGTACCCCTGGGTGAAAGGGAGGAACTTCATCAAGTCTATCCTTGACATTGCCAGCAAGGGCAAAAATCAATTTAAGCCACACCTCGGGGGAAGCATTAGTCAGTCAATCTGTTGCTCAACAGCCAGTATCTGACAGGCAGACAACTAGACTCATATCCACAAACCAATATATTGGATACCTAGGGGCTGGATGATGTAGAGGGAGGGTTTTGTCACGGACATAGTGGTAGACTGTACTAGGTTGTGATTTATCAAGTAAAGATATCCTGGTTGTTTGTGGCTTCACTGTTTTCTGGAAGTGATTTATTACTGCCTGAACAGAGCAGTGCTGCTTATACCTCCAAATACTGCACCTGTGAAATATTCTTGTTTTTGAAAGTGCAGTCAAGACATAATTATTGTTACTGTAATGTTTTTTTTTGCAATTTGACCTTGTTTCCTGCATATCAAATTACCGAGCTGGTACCAATTGTAATAATTATCTGCTTGTATTGTATCCAGAAATGCCATGGATGGAATAATGAGGAGGCGGAGGTAAGGACCTGTGTATGACGTCTACATGACGTCTGAATGACAAGGAAGGATGATGATGGAGCTGAATATACCAAATAAGCAGATCACTTGCTACACACTTGGGCAGGATCCATGAGCATCTCAGGGCTGCTCATGAGCAGTCCAACCTCTCCTAATGGGGAATCCATACCGAATGCAGAATCCAAAACCAGAACAGGCACTGCATATGGCTACACATTTATATTGCCTTGAAGAATAGACCTAGTCTGATTCAGACCAAGATTTCCATTAAAGGATGTTTTGTCTTCGGAGCCCCCGATTTCAAATTAATTTGATTTTTCTGAAATAAACACTGGTGTACTGAGAAAAAAATTGAACAGACTGCCGATACTATGTCAACAACATAAATGAAGTTTGACTACACTGCAAAACAGGCGTTTGATCCTAAACACAATCATAATCACATTCCTGCCCCGTATTTGTCCACAAAACATATATATATGTTCCTAAACATGTTTACACTAATAATATGTTTAGCTCAGTGTTAGAAATGTAAGTGCTTAAATAAATGTCTTTAGGAGAATAAAGTGTTTAGCATATTAAATATTGTGCTTATCTGTCATGTGTTTAAGGATAAAAGTGGCGTGTTTAAAGATGAAGGTTGTTATTATGTTTAGATATTTATATGTAAATAAATAAATAATTTTATTTCCATCCAGTGTCTTTAAGAGACATCTAGCAGCCCCCCCAAGGGCAATATATGCATCACTATTTCACATAAACCTTTATTTCAACATAGACACATCCCTGAGTTGATACAACAGACATTCAGGGAAGATAATGTTTTCTCCATTCTTAGTATTCTTAAAACAGGTGTCTATGTAGCAGATGTATCTTTATTGCATCCTAATCATAGTGATGTACCATTCAACCCTTGAATCCTGCAATGCATACTATCAAACTTTTGTATCCAATGCAATTTAAGTTAATCAACTCAGATTTAAGCACTTTTAGATCCACAATAATGTTTGACTGGGTGTAGAAACTACAGTCAACCACAGAGCTGCCATCTGGTATGTGTTTAATATACTGTGATCTAAACAATACATGTTTACATCTTAAACACCAATTTCTCACACTGTTTAAACAGTAAACATCTGAACATATTCAATATAACTGTTTAGGTGTTTAGAATAAAAGTGTTTGATTCCTAAACAGAAGGATTCAAAGACACAAACCTAGTCAAATGTTTAGACTTTAAACATGTTTAGACCTAAACATGTTTAAAACCTATGCACTTCTATTGCAGTGTATATCACCTGGCTCCTGGATATTAATATAATGAGTAAAGCTCATTGTCCAGTGTTGTGTTGATGTAAATGCAAGGATAAAAGGGAGCAGAAAAATCCTCCAGAAAAACAGAATGGGTCTTCTCCCAAGGGCCAATATACTAAACACAAGCACGCCTGTGTCGTGATGGAGTGGCTCATTATTAACACAGGCCTGGGGAATTGCTGCTGCTGTATGTTCTGTAGGTCCTTGCCATGCCTAAAGTCTTCATGAGGAACCGTAAGGGACCATCCCCTTTTGTATCAGTACAAGTGTTATAAACCTTATAAACAAATAGGAAAATACAATTCTTTGGAAAGCTCTTGGAACAGGATAACAGTTTTACCCCAAATGTATCCGTACTGCCATTTTCAATGGTCAATATCCCTAATTTTCCCATGCAAAGCAAAAACTCATCTTAACAGAGAAATTCAACATCAATTTCTCCTTATAACAATGGGGTCCCAATTATAAGCCTATATGAAAATAATAATTGGTTTCCCATGTCTCTGTATTACTACTTTTTCAGACATACATAATTAGTTGAAAAACTCAATTAAATCAACCATGTCAATGCGATAGAGAGACCTCTCAGTATCACAACTCCTTTCTATTCTCATTGTTCATTGCTCTTATTTAGCCCACTTTGTGAGTGGCCTGCTTATTTACCCCTTTTAATGTTAGTCCTGCTTCCATCCTTACATGTATGCCCCATGCACCTCTGATACTTTGGAGAGTATTTAGTACCATCAATCAGCCTGCTGATTGAGTTAATGAGCGAATAAGTTGAGTTAATGGGAACTGCTCAATTATAAGCCACTTTGTAACATAAAATGGGATAGGGCATTATCTTTTCATATGAGCGGCTGGATTCATCTAAACATGTTTTTTATATGCTCTTCCAACTACCATTGTCCTTCTCTTCATCTACCGTCCTTCCTTTTCTCTCTCCCTTCTTTCCATCCTTGCTTTCTAACTTCCGCCCTCACTCTAACCATAATGAGATATTGATTCATAATCTCTGTGCCCACTTACCCTTAACAAGACCAATACTAGGAAAATCACCTAATCTCCCCATATCAAATTCACACGGCAACCAGATTTAAGCTATTCCAAATACATCGCAACACCACTGTGTATATAATTATATAGACCATCATTAAATCTTCACATGATACAAACTTCTGCTTCTTAAACCTGGATTTCTAGTTTACATGACAGTTTTAAGTAAGCTGGTAAATGATAGTCCAAGCACAGAATTGTGGACTAGAAACCGGTCACTGGCACCTGGGTTCATTGAGACCTTTGTAACCCAGATATGCAATAGTCTGCATTGATTACCCCTTCACAACAGCAGTATCCAACTTCAAAGGAAAGAGACAGCCTCTACAATGAGATCAATGAGACTGATTATCAATAGCACTTGTTCTGCACTGGCTTCCCTTAGTTTCATCGGGGAAGAAAGGGGAACTATCCATAAACAGGTTCCTAAACAAAGAACACATTTTTAGTTATTGCCTATTTTTAAGTGTCATGTTGCTTAACCGATTTCAAGGCTCCATAATTACTTAAGACACTCATGAATACTTGATTATGTGATGTTGCGATGATAATCAATGTACTATTGTGTGTACCACAGAAGATCATAATCGTAACCAAATGATTTGAAGGCAATAATTCCCTTCGAGAAAATAAGCAGTGTATCAATGCTCCCTGGAGCATAGAATTAATCATGGATCTCTGATTAAAGTAGTGTATAAAAAGTATACTTGTTAATTACCTGCTAGATCATCTATTATAACTGCATCCCATGCATATGACATCAATTTAAGAACCAAAGTTTGTTTTTCTAATATCGCCACAAGAAGTATCCCTTCACATTGCCTTGGGCTCAAGTCAATCAGTATTTCCATTTGTTGAGCCGCTAAAAAACTATAAAACACAGCGTTTAATTAAGTTTACATCTATGCTTTAATTGCCTTAGATAATGCAGCTCAGAATCGTTGCAATAGCCATTTATTGAGTGTGATGTTTACAAACGGATGCAGTAGCCGGTTTTGGTGTGTAGTTGTGAAATAGGTGGGCTTAAAATAATATAAGTAGATGACTAGGTCTCATCAGAAACAACTTACATAAAAGTGAAACTAAGATAGTTCATGAACAATGCTCATTTAGTAGCAAATAAATAAAAAGCAAATGATATCACTCTATAGACAATATGTTAGCTTGCCAAATGCTTTCATTGCAACTAGACAGTCTAGTGTGGGCACAAGTCGACACAAATTTGACAGGTAATCATGACCATATCATCAGTTCCAATGTGTAAGAGGCTGAATGCATCTTCATAGTTACAATATTCAAACGTCTTTTTCTTTCACTAATTGATAACCTGCTTTCCCGATTCCTCCCCCCTTTATGAAGTAATATCAATCACAAATTTGATGGCACTGAGTATGCAGTAAGGTTTAATGGTTAAAACTGGTAAATTCTATAGCAGGTAGTGCTAGCTTTAGTCTAAAGATCATCTATAGATGTATATGGGTTTATTTCGATGGTCCTAACTATTGTTTGCATATTCTACTAACAGGTCATGTATCTATCTAAAAATATTACCCTTCCCTACAGGGTCTCTTGAGTGAACACCAACATAGTTATATTGCACTGGGATGAAACCAGATGTTGTCTAATGGGATGCCGTGTCACACACACTTTAGAACCTCACCATCGTGGAAAGACAAAAAGGCAAACTCATAACTTTAGGCAGATTAGCTTGTTCCTAGTGACACATCGTGCCTCAATAGACTGTGGCTGGAGTACCCCCTAAGGGTCTTAGGTGCATGTGATGCCTACAAGAAGGACCAGTTTGGTGCATAATGCCCATTCCCATGGGATATAGAAAAGAGAGGCCTAGATGTCAGGTACCTTGGTGGGCCCTGTGGTCTTGCCACTTTTCACACAAAGGAATACGGAAAACGTCAAGTATTAAATCTCCTTTTCCTCTGTTTATATCATATGATTATTATTTATGTTCATGGTAATGTGTCTCGATTCAAATTATAATTTAGGAGATCCGTTTCAAGGAGGGCATATCAAATCTCTTATTTTACAGCATAGACATCAACGTCTCCCACTCTTCACTTATCAATATTATTCCCCGAAACCTATTACCTAAAAATTGGGTTGCATACAATGTGCTGATGGGAATAGGACTTGGGGGAGGAGTTTGATTTTGTTCGGAGACAAGGACAGAGATTAGAATTTGATTTTGAATGGAAGGCCGGAATGCTTAGTACCTAAATAAAATTATGAGATAAATAGTTCAAAAGTACCAGCTTCTATTGACAGATTTATGGTAAGGCAAATAGAAATACAGAAACACATACTGAATTCATACAGCAGGATCCCCTTGTCACATTCATTATGCATTGCATGTATGAAGTTGAAAGACTTAGCAGTCAGAATGTTGTTTGTCACAATTCATTGGCTCATCCATATTAGTGTTAATCATGTATATTAGAGCATGGACTCAATCAACAAATATTCTTTAAAACATTGCATATGGCAATGATTACCCCTATGTCATGACACACCCCTGTATGATGCATTTACCTGCCATATGGTGACAGGAACGTGCAAGGTCAGTACACATCAGCACTAGGTCATGGCTAGGTTAATGTCAAGCTCATTACATGACCATCAGGCTCAGTCTCATGAGTTTGTAACATTTCAAACGTCTTTGACCGGTGCCGTCTTTGACCGGTGCCGTCTTTGACCGCTGCCGTCTTTGACCGGTGCCGTCTTTGACCGGGTAAGTGATTAAAATGAAGAAAAAAGTAGTGTATAGTAAAGAAATGGGTAAATTTTTTGTATGATATGTTATAACACATCATTTCGAGGCATTATTTAAAATTGATATATTTCATATATTTATGTTTCTATGCGCAGTACACAATAATATGATACAACACAGCATGTGTGGCGGTACAATTTGGTATAATGTGACGTATAGAACAATAATATATACATACAAGAAAAAAAAAACTATATGCATGTAAACTTACATATCTATATATTACATTTATATAGTTTGGTACAAAAAAAATCACAGAGTACCCCTTACTTTGGTACTTTTACCCGGTCAAAGACGTCACTTGGTATTTGACTTCAACTTTGAAAAGCTGCACTGTCCAAAGTATTATGCAATAAGAAGTGCCACCAAGTACATTACATCATATACATTAAAAAAAAAAATAAAAAAAAAAAATAAAATCACTTTTGGACATACCCGGTCAAAGACGGCACCGGTCAAAGACGCCACCAGTCAAAGACGCCACCAGTCAAAGACGTTTGAAATGTTACAAACTCATGAGACTGAGCCATCAGCAGAGGGAGGCTGGTCCATTCTTAGTACCAATGGCCTCTGGTAGGTGCTGCCACCTGACCCTGCGGTTATCTGTCTTTGTCACTTGATTTAGATTGCTTAGGGACATTGGCAGGCATATCAAAGGTAGTTAAGCTCACATGAAAGAGGGGACATGCACTAGGATTGGAGAGAACCTTATCCACTGAAGGAAGTGGACAACTAGAAGTCATATGTATAATACCATAGTTAAAAACGTAATCATGTACAGGAGTATAATTATTATCTATGCTGCAAAGACATGCTTAGATTTTAAACACACTCCTAAACACATTCCTGCTCCTTAATACTGCACCAATATGATTCATATTTGAATCACATCTGAAATAATCAAATAGCACAATCGACATGGCCAAAGTGGAATCACTTGTGTTATTTGAATCTAGAAAATACTATAATCTATACAAGTATTTACCCTTTCACACCTCATTAAACTCAACCGGACCTATTTCCAGGAAGTGCAGGAAGTGCAACTGAAACAATAAAAATGCTTGGCAGTTATCACATTGAATTGTCCACACCATCTGTGAAAGTCGGCCTGCCACAATGCTGCTTAGAATAAAAAGCAACAATAATGGCCTCAGTTGAGCTGTATTTAACTCATTTTAAATCATTACCCTTCTTTGTAATAAGGCTTGAGAACACATTTCAGAAGCTTAAGGCAATCGTTTGCTGTTCCCAAAAATAGTTCAATGGAGTTTGATTAGGGAAGAGTAACCTCTCAGACATTCATGTCATTTTAAAAGAAAATATGATTAAAAGAGAACCTGTCTGGAGTGGGAGCAATGGCCTGAACAATAATTGCTCCTCAAGTTTTAACTAACACTCCAAAGGTAACACACCACATCAAAGATTCCATTTTGGCTGTGCTCAAACTATTTCAAATATGAATCAAGTATGACTTACATGATGTTACTAATTAACCATCAAATAGGTTGACTGGTATATTGGTCTAGTAATAAGGGATTTTGTATATCCTGGATTACTACTATATATACATACCTGGTGATAACTTGATACCATTTCCCATTTACATCACGGATGAAGAAAGTGTTGACAATGAGGATGGCACTATGAAGAAGATACATTTGTTAAAGCTACCTCTACAGCCTATTCCCTAGTCAGCAACAACAGGAACAAATATTGCCCACTATTCTGACAGATGTAAATCAGTTTATCTGAGCCGCTTTGTGTGCTGCTAGACTTCCAGCTAACAGGGTTCCACTAAAGTGGCAAACGCATAGTTGATGACAAATCTAATAGTGGCCTTTATTATACGATTGAAAGACTCATCGTGCTTTTTAGGTGATATCCCCGTGCTGATATCTAGTGATATCGGCATGTTTCCGGTGGATATCAGCACGTTTCCAGGGGATATAGTCCCGTTTCCGGTGGTCCTGAGTTTCTCAGCAAATTCGTTCGCATTAAAATCCGACATTTTAAGGCGATTCGAAACCGCAACCCCAAGACTAGAAGCCGAAGCCTCTACGTGCCTGGCCAATCCGGCCATACATAACAGCGGAGTGAAACCCTCACTTACCTTAGCTATAAGTCGAAGTCCAATGTAGTCGTGTTATGGCCTTAATATGATGAATCAAGCGCTGTAAAACGCACATATTATAGTTTTGACATCCGTCTTGACGTTCCCACCAATAGAAACTGAATATATTCGCCATTTTGTGGCAAAATTAATTATTTTCAAATGTTCAATTTTCATCGCGTGAAGTCGAGCAAGCCGGAAGTGACGCTATCGTTTCCCACCCCGTCCACTGGAGATTCCACAACAAATCTCAAAATGGCTTCATCTTCACGCTTCAAAATCGGTCAGTTTGTAGAGGTCCTGCTGGACAATGAATGGTCGCTTGGGTATATAACAAGTATAGCGAGCAACCCAAAGATGTCTTACAGCGTTCAATCAATGACTGACGGCCGTATCAGCATGCATCAGGGCAAAAACATGAGGGAAAGTCACCTCGATATGGGAGACGAGGAAGACATTCCACTACCTGAAGTCTACCAGCCGGCACCTGTCACGGCCCCGAAAAAAAAGATTTGGAAAGACTGCATCCCATGAGCTGAACGACTTGGAAATGGCCGCTAAGGCTAAAAACACGCATCGTCAGACGGCATGGGGCATGAGGATTTTCCGAGGTATATATTTAATTTATTAGAATTAAATTTGTAATGTGTATTCTCGGCGAAAGCGCGCTGTCAGATTTGGTTATTTCATATCCATACTACCGGGCTGTGGCAGAGGGCCGCGCCAACATGAATATGCAATTTTGGGTCTCAGGGAGCAGTTATTATTTCAAATGATACTGCTGTGTGGTTACTCTTCGTATGTAATTCTGTTGTTAAGTCAATAGCATTTCGATCTGATTTTATTCTATGTTACAGAATGGCTCCTGGAGACTGACCAACCTATGCAGTTCGAATTACTCCCTAAGAAGGATGTGTGCGAGCTGCTGAAACGCTTCTATGCTCAAGTACGAACACAAGAGGGGACAGAGTACAGCAAGAAGTCCTTGGTGTGTATCAGGGCGGCCATACAGAGACATATGAATGAGCCTCCCTATAATGTAAATTATAATTTGATTACTGATCCGGCCTTTATTTCGGCAAATAATGTCCTAAAAGGCCACATAAAGGTCAATAAGGCTGCAGGGTTAGATGTATCGACACATTACACCCCTATCACCAAGGCAGATAAGGCTCTCATGTACTCCTCTGGAACTCTGTCTCATAACACACCCAAGACCCTCCAGCACAAGGTATACTATGAAGTCTCACTACATTTCGGCAGGCGCGCCCGTGAGGGTCTGTATGAGCTCAAGCAAAAGGATATCATATTCAGAACTGTTTCGGAGGGTATAGAGTATGGAACTTTGGCCTATAATCCAGCCGAGAAGAACCACACTGGTCTATCACAGGATGGTCGGGAACATGAGCAAAGAATGTATGCTACTGGAAAACCTGACTGTCCACTTAACACACTCAAGTTCTATCTGTCCAAACTAACCCCTTCAAACCCATCTTTTTTTCAGACCCCTAAGGCCAAAGGGTGGAAATTAAGCAGTATCTGGTACACTAAATCTGCTGTGGGCATTAATACGATAGGCAAATTTATGCCCACAATTTCAGAAATTGCCAAATTATCTCAAATATATACCAACCATTGCGTCAGATCCACATGTGTCACTGTACTGAGAAATGCTGGCTTGTCTTCTAGTGATATCAAATCAGTAACAGGGCATAAGAGTGAGGCGAGCATTGAATCCTATTCGAAGACCCCAGACACCATCAGAAAGTCTATGAGCCACACTCTGGCTGGCATTCCAAAAGAGTCAGCTCCTAAAGAGTCAACTCCTCATGAGTCAACGGTATCTGTGGTAAATGTCCAGAAAAGTGCCAATGCTCCAGGCCTTTTCCATAATGCCACCTTCAACAATTGTAAGGTCACTGTACTATACAAATAATGATTGATATGTGAAAAATGCATAACATGAAGTCAGTTGACTGTAAAAGTATGCTATGTTATGCCTATTATGTTCCTTTCTTATAATAAAATGCATTATGTTGTTACCAATAGCGTGTTGAGATCTTATTTCTTGGGCGCCAAACGACATTATACTCTTTCAAATAATGAATGCTCCCCAAGCGCCCTGTCCCAAAGCGAGGCTCTCAAAAACACAACATGGCGCCGCCCATCAACATCGCTTCGCTTCGCGTAAATCGTTCAAAATGGCTAAATTAGGACGATATTAAGGTAAATTATTACATTTTTATGGGAAAATCGTATAATAAACCTAATATTGTATGTCTGACGGTCGCACTCGGGGCTGTATCGCTGGATATTGTCACTCGTGCTTCGCACTCGTGCCGATATCCAGCGATACAGCCCCTTGTGCGACCGTCAGCCATTTAATATTGGTTAAATACCTTGTTGCATGTCGTGTTATAGTAAGGCAGGGGCTGATGGGGAAAGGAGTAATACAGAAGTAGGGAAGGTAGAGGTGTAAGCTTATAAGACATAGCTTATAGTGATATGCATTTAACAAGGGGGAATGAGAATTTTCATATTAATTTGCTAACCAATGAGATATGATATAATGATTGTAGGTAACCTAAACCTATATTGCTGACAGTAATAGAACATAACATTATTTTATTCATGTAGTAGCTTTTGAGTATGGTGGGACTTTTCTATTCTCCAGCTTAGCTAGATTACTATCCTGCCATGCAAATGATATTGATTATGATAGCATATAACCCGATCCAACCTCATTTTATCCAACCTGACCTATTAGGATGTGCTTGAATTGCAACTGAAACAACAGTTATCAAATTGAATTGTCCACCCCATTTGTGAAACACGGCCTCTTACAATGTTGCTTCAAAGAAAAGTGACAATGATGGCCTTAGTTGAGCTCTATTCATTTTAAATCATTTCCCATTGTGTAATAAGGCTTGAGAGCTCTGTCATTTCAGGAGCTTCAGGCAATTGCTTGCCATTTGCTGTTCCCAAAAAAGTTTAATGGAGTTTTATTACAGAAGAGTGACCTCCTAGAAATCCATGTCATTTCTGAAGCAGCTATCTAAGCACGAACTGCAAAACCACCTGCTAGTCAGGCTAGACGATCACCCCAGATGAGAGCTCCGTACGAAAGAGGTTTGTCTGCATGTGCAATACAGCTACATATAAGGGCTGCATGAATTGTTCACTGCTATATATAAGGGCTGCATGAATCGTTCACTGCTACATATAAGGGCTGCATAAATCGTTCACTGCTTTACTTAAGCAAATTAGCAAATTAGCAAAATTCAAGCAGGTCTCCTCTGATTTTGTTTCTCAGTTTTGTTATGTTGAACAGTGTAATTTGAAGTAGGCAAGACAAGGCATTATTTCCTCATAGTTGCATAATGCAAAAGTTATCAGCAGCTTATCTGCCTGCTAAGACATTCACCAGATTGGACTGTTTTCTCCATTATCCTGATTTGACCACTCAGCTGTCATGAGGCATACTGTTCTGCGAAGCCATACTTTCATGTCATCTCCAATCAGCACTGCTGTTAGAAAGGTCACTAGACAGGAACACAAAAGCCCGCTCCAGATATTGTAGAAAAAGCATAGGCATGTCTTGATTGTTGGGATATTATGATATACACCCAACTACTCACACCCAAAATACTAAGCCTTATACACCCAACAAGTTTTTAGCAAATACCTGGAATAACTTGCAACTGTCCGCAAATATCAGTCTGCAAGATTGTTCACTCTAATGTTTGGACCAAATGTTGTCACAACAATTATTTTTATACTGGTATATCAACTAAGAGCAAATAAAACTGCAAGTCATTTGGTGAATGACAGTGTAAACACATAACTGTGCACTAGATACTGGTCACTGGATTTACTCTGCAGCCCAGATATACCCAGGCACACATTAATTATCCCTTCATAAGATCAATATCCAACTTCAAAGCAAGGAGGAAACCCTACAACAAGATGAAATTGATCAACAGGATTGGTTACTATTAGTACTTATTCTGCACTGATTTGCTTGGGAAGTAAATGGGAACATGAACTGGTTTTTAGATTTTCAGTCATAAGCTACCGAAGCAGTTGTGCATAAAATAAAAATGCTGATACAAGATTGAATCACTATATAGTGCATCAACTAATGCAGCATTGTCCCTTTGAAATATCTCCCAATTATCTGAGAACTGATTACACATCTTTTAATAAAGTATTTTACTTGTTAATTATATTAAAACACATAACTGCATTTCGTGCATATGCCATCATTTAAAGTAATGATGTAAAATATCTTAAAAACTAAGCACAAATGTATCTCTTCACATCCCTTTGGCTAAAGTCAATCAGTATTTCCATTTGTTGAGCTGAAAAAAAGACGATAAAACACAGAGTTAAATTAAGTATACATTTATGCCTTAATTGCCTTTGATACGGAAGCTCAGACTCGCCACATTGGCCATTCATTAAATGTGACGTGGGAGATGGATGCTGTAGTCCTTTCTTTAGTGTTAGGATGAAAAAAAAGTGAGGCTTTAATTGATGGTGCATTTTTATGTCCTTCTTCATGAGTAAAAATAACATAATACTCAAATGAAACTCCTATTGCGATGGAGATCTAAAGGCATAATAATTCTTTACAGTCATTTTGTCCAATCGGATGAGTGAAAAATGTCCACTAATATTGAAGACTCCCCTTGATGCACTTTTGGCACCACAGAAGAGCAAAATGCACTTGCTCTTTGGCTACACTAACTCTTAGATTCTCCACCGCATGAATGTAAAGAAGACATTTGAGCCCAAAAACACTTAGAGTGCGCAAGTTGACACTAATCATGATTAACAATCATCACACAGTTTCTAATGTATAAGAGTCTAAATACAGTATTTACATATTCTGTTATTTCACTGCTCTACCCCTCTCATTCTAGAAACAGTTGTTAGTAATCAGTATGCAAAAAGATGTAATGGCTCAAGCATACGTTATAATATGTGACATATATTAGTACACCCTGCACTAAGGTCCCTTTTCGCAGATCGTGTCACATATATGCATTATTAGTACATACTTCCTGTAGTTAGTGATCACCTCCAAAACTACATAGGAAATGTTGCATTCTATAAGTAGCAGGCACTAGCTGTAATGTAAAGTAAGATAATGTGCACTAGGTGGATATTCAATAGACATCATCTCAGAGACAACAACACTAAATAAACACTGCTGTCTTCTCCCATCACGTTTCCTTTCCACTTTTTCTCATTTTTCATTGCTGTTGGTCCTAAAAATTGTTTGCATATAATATAATAGGTTATTATTACACTTGCAAGTATCTAAAAAGATAACCCTTACCTACAGAGTCCCTTGGGTATACACCAACATAATTATATTGCACAGGAATAAACCAGCTAGCTGTGCAGATGCTGTATAACAGAAAGTAGTGCTGTGTACACTTTATGGCCTCACCATCGTGGAAAGACAATAAGCCAAACTCATAAAGGCAGATTAGCTTCCTCCTGGTGACACATTGCGCCTCTACACACTGTGACCTAAGTACCCCCAAGGGTCTGAGGTGCATGAGATGCCTGCAAGAAGGACCAGTTTGGTCCATAATGCCCAATCCCATGGGGAGTAGTGGAGAGAGGCCCGGATGTCGGTTTCCTTAGTGGGCCCTGTGGTATAGCCACTGTTCACACAAGGGAATACAAAAACGGGGAAGTCTTGAATTTTGATATATTTTCTTCTCTTCCTCAAGATTCTGCATACTTATCACGCATGTTTGGAGTACTGTGTTGCAAAGTATAATATACATCCACATGGAAGGATGTAGGTTAGATATCTCAGAGAGATCTAATACTGAAAGTGCACACAAATTATCTCTATGTTGGTAGATTTGCAATCAGTTTAACAACTGTTAGATAATTAAATTTGGTCTTGTTCCTTCAAGCCTATTGAGATATTGATGGCAGTCTCTTCAGGTATTTAGTTTCAGACGATATGAATGCACTTTTATGAAGTCTCATGTAGGAATTATAAGGGCTCCTATTTGTAGAGCTCAGCATATTGATGTAACCATCAGTGACAGTAACTTCATATCTGTAACATCGAAAAAAGTGCTATTTAGATCATGACATAGATCACGATCATTTATATGAGGCTATAAGGCCTCCTTCACTGTATTTTGCGTACAGCTTGCTACTCGTCCTTTTACAACTACTTAAAGATTGTTATAAACTATGCTATTAGAAGAATTGAGGTACCTTTAGCCAATTTGTGGTTAGTTTTTGAATAGACAGCCAGACAACAAGTCTGGAAGACACAAATCCCAAACTTCTAGCTTCTTGCCCTGAACAACAAATGCATTTTAATTTAATCAAAATAATGACAATTGAAAAGAATCCTTTCTCATTTTTGATACATATGCCCCGAGCGATACCTGCCTGCTACAATTATGTGGATTCATGTTTCAATTGCAAAATTTGCTTATATTTATCCCAAATGAGATAGACAAGTCTTCAAATATATTATTGCTAACAGTATTTGTGTTATCAATTTTCAAAAGATAAAGTGCCATAGATAATGAGGTAGCAGAGGTAAGGACCTTTGTATGACATTTGTGAGACAAAGAGAGAATATGATGGACGGAGGTAAATTAGCACAGGTCAATGCTACACACTTGGACATGATCCATGAACATCTCAAAGCAGCTTGTTAGCAGTTCTGCCTCTCCAAATGTGGAACCCATACCAAATGCAGAACCCAAAACCAGAATAGTGACTACAATAGGCTATACATTTACATCCCCTTGATGAATAAACTGTTTGGTCTTGAAGGCTCCTGATTTTCAAATCAATTTGATACAGCAAAAAGACTTATGATTCAACAGACTGCTAATGCTATGTTAACAGTCAATGTCAAGAGATAGGATTTGACTACAATTATTAGCTAGTGCCTTGATATTGGTCAAATGAAGGAAGTCCATTGTTCAGAGTGGTGTTGATGTAATAACTAGGATTGGAGGAAGCCCAAAAGTCAGAATACTAAACACCAGCACGTAAATGTTGTGATGGAGTAGCTCATTCTTGAGACAGGTCTGGAGAAGTCCATCCCGTTTTGTATATGCCTAGGTGTGATTGTAGTTATCCTATTGAAGCTATCTTTCTTCACCCAATTCTTGAAATAGAAGTAAAGATCCACTGGCCAATATCTTTAAGATTCTCGTGCAAGCAAAGAGCATCAGTGAAGCTAATTGTTTTTCTCCTTGTGTATATAGCTCGTCAGCCAATTATGTGCTTAGCCTGCATTTTCCTCACCTTTGTGTTGGTTTGACATACATTTTGTACCTGCCTGCTGAATGAAGCTGAATGAAGCTCTGTAATAAAGCTGCGTGGTGGTTGAGAGGGGATTTAGTTCCATCGATCAGCCTGATGATTGAGCTAATGACCCATAAGTTGAGCTAATGGGAACGTCTCCATCACTAGCAGCTTTGTAACATGGGATGGGATAAGCTTCTTGTGTTTTTCCATGTGGCTTTTACTAAGGACGGGAATAATAGTGCTGTAATGAAGAGCCATGTTCATTTGCCCTGTCCAGCCTACCTTTTCAACTTTATCTCTCACTCTGAATCCCTTGATGGGTTTCCTCTTAAGTCATATACCAACTCCATGCCTACTCACCCTTACCAAGATCACTAATAGGGAAAACTGCTTTTTTTTTTCATCTCCTCACATCAACTTCATACAGAAACCTTTGTCAATAAATTTGCAGTAAACAGCATGCAATGTGCAGCTTCTATTGAGCAGCTCTAGGCCTCTCTTGTATATATATGATATTTTCTCCTTTTAACCAGCACTACATTATCTAATATGTCAAACCATGATGATCTCAGGAAATCATTTTGAAACACTTACAAAAGAGAAAATATCATATTTTCAGGATATAATGAGCAGAATACCATAAAGGTTGGTTTCCTCTCCAATATAACTGCCTGCCATCAAGGGTCATAGCACAGCCCTCGTCTGCCAGATGTTCCTGTCATGTCGAGACAGGAACATGGATGGCCAATGTAGGTCATAACCTGGTCATGGTGAGGTCTGGTAGGTGTCACCAACTGCCTTTGCAGTTATTCATGGGGTGTTGGAACTCAGTCAGCATGCAATGCAGCATGTTAGAAGCTGGGGAGGCTGTGAAGGACAGAAAAACTATGATGTCATAGGATGCAATACATCCATTATAGGCTCATTTTCTTTACTTTTTTTCAACCCTCTTTTAATTAAAGAGTCCATAATAGGCATTTTGCAGCAGAATACATTTATGTAAATATGTTGCAGTGAAAAGAAATGTGAGAGCAAGACTGTGCAACTGAACTGATAGAAGATTTTATATTGAAACTGCTAGAGATATCCTTTACCCTGACACTAAAAACACAAGAGGCTCCAATATCAGGTCTAACAGTGATCACTATTGTAGGGACACTAATATTAGTATTGTAATCGAACGCCTACAAGGTAGTTCGGGCGGCCGGAGCCAGGGGGCACCCCTATCGGAGGCGGACAGTATATAAGCTGTCCTCACCCCCTTGCTCTGGCAGACCTTCTCAGGTCTCTGACTGTGTAATATATAGAAAGTTATCTGAAAGCCAAACATACATTGATCGAACCTCATATACTTCAAGGATTAGCATTGTTGTACAGGTGAACGACTAATAAACCCTGTGTTCTTGCATCTCTACATGAAAACTGCGGTTCGAGTCCTTATTTAATCGAATTACATAAAGACGAACTCTACACTGGTGCCGTGACCAGGATTTTTATGTAGAAGATAGCGGACTGACCCTGGCAGAGGCTCAGTCAAGGAACGGGGGGGATGAAGGATCGGGAGCCGAGCTGGAAGATGGGGAACTGGACTACACAGTCGCCCAAATAAATGAAATCTGGGATATTACCTCTCGAATGCATACCCCAGAGAATAAAAAATCTCGAAAGAGGAGTCTGATTTTTCGAACTCCGGGAGAATTTCCTCCTACAGTGCCGAACACCAATCCGTTCAGAGGGAACCCATGGGCGGACATGCTTCCCTCCGAACCGAATCTCGGACATATGGAACGAGATTTGTCTAGAAGAGGTCGACAGGTCCCTGATTATGACGCCTACTGCGAGAAATTGAAAGCAGAAGAGGAGTCAATGAGGGATCGGCATACAGCCATGAATGAAGATTTGATCCGATTAGCCAACGAAAAGGCAAGGGTAATCGCACAGAACCAGAAGGAAGCAGCGGAATTGAGTGAAGTAAAATCCAGAATCCAAGCGGATAGGAAATATATAAGTGAACAGTTGGCTCTCGAAACTTCTCAGTTGGCCAAGGTCCAACAGAAGGTTAAGATTGCTCAACACAGTCTGACCGAGGAGCAAGCACAACTCCAGAAAGAGAAGGAAGAGGCTCGCCGAAGTCGTGATCTTCGGGATACCTATGAAAGCGAGATCGAACGACAATCCAAAAGGGTCAAGAAAATCAAGGCTGATTATTCGAAGGAAGAGAAAGCCGGCGAGGCCCTGCGGGAACAGTTCGAGCAAGAATGAGAAGCGTCGAAGCAAGCTCGAATCGACATGAAGACTGACCTCGAAAATATTCAGAAAAAGAAAGATGAAATCAATGATACCTACCTGGCTTATCAGAGTCAGATAGAGGAGATCCGCAAAGAAGAAGAGACTAGGAGGCGGGAAACAATGAATGAAGGAGCCAAGCTACCTAAACACGTTGCATCCACACCTAGTCCGATATTGAGTACAGTAGAGCCCATCGAAACACGGGGGGTTGTTTCGGAGGGGAAGTATGAACGAACCCAGGGAGGGACTGTTCCGAATGAGACTTATCGTAAAGTCACGTATGGGGGAACCGAGGAGAAAGAAATCTCTAGCACCCATGATATCACGAGCGAGGCCCCACCCAAAAGAATGAACCATAGTTACGGCTCTCTGCATCCCTTTGCGGATGACACGCTGGCAGGACATAATTATACGGTACCACCACCACCGATATATAATATAACCTACCAGTATCGGGCACCATTACCCGGAGCCGGATCGAACGAAGGACATCAGTCCTATAACGAAGGGGGAGGATCCATTCCGAGCAGGGGGACAGGTGGTGCTCCGAACCCCGGAACGAATCCGGGAGGAGGAGCCGGAACTGTGCCGAACCCTGGTTCGTACGGAGGTTACCCCCCCAGTCCTGAACGAACTCAGCCAAATCCAAGAGGAGGGGCACCAAGACCGGTCCCTGCCCCGAGGAGGTTGACAAAACGATCATCTATGGGCCCGAGGGTTGCTGCCATAGTGGAATCCGATCCTTGTATACAAGGAATGGGGATAGACTGTTGCAGTCGGACCCGGGAAGATGAGTCAGAAATAATGGAATGGAGCCGGAGGCAGTCTGATAGACTGGTATGGAGTCAGAACAGTGCCAGGAAGCCTGTTCGAACTCCCCGACGGTTCAATGGAGAGAATTGGAAGGAAAGCTACCAAGACTTTTGCGACGATAACCGTTATCATGGGTGGGACAAGGAGGCTTCCTTGGGTCCTCTCATTAAATGGTTGAGTGAGGGTCCGGGACGAATAGCTGTAGATGATTGGCGAGAGACGTATGGGGAAGATGGAAACTATGACCAATTGGTGGCAGCCGCCACACACATTTTTGGGGTGCTGTCCGCGAATGATCCTTGGTCGGAGTTCCAGGTACGAACACAGAAACCAAAAGAGTCTCCGAAAGTATTCGGACTAGAGCTTCAAAGATTATTGCAAAAGGCTCGACCTTATTGGAGACGGGATGATGAATATTTCTTAGATGAACTATTCACACACTTCATAAAAGGACTGAGGGATCCGTCCCATGCTGAACTCGTCCAGAAGGAATGGGGGCGAGGATCCTCAATGGTAGACTTCTTTTTGGCTATCGATCAGCATGAAAAGAAGAAACGACTACTTTCTGGGTTCGTACCCAACCAAAGAGTGGCGTCTGCACATACGGCTGCTCCAGAGGAAAGCGATTCGGACGCTGGTTCGGATGAGGAAAGAATTGCAGCAATAGGGGGAGATAAGTGGGATCGAAAGAATCGGTGGAAGAAAAATGGTAGTAAACCACCCGAGAAAGAGAAGCCAGTAGAGGCAAGCTCTAAACCCATCCCTACCCCCCAGTTAGGAGCGTCATCAGAGAATGAGAAACGGTTAATGGCCATGATGGAGGAAATGAAAGGATTGTTGGACTATCAGAAACGACCGAAGCTAGATCGAGCAACGGTGAAGTGTTTCAGGTGCCAGGAGACCGGACATTTCGCAGCCGAATGTACGGCCGAGAAACCAGTTTGGAGGGAAAGAAAGAGAGAGGAGACGGGAAATTAGAGGGGGTTGTCCGTGAAGGCAAGCTGACGACCCCGAATAAAGTATGCCAGGATACAATCCATACAAACGCGATTGAGGAGTCTGTAATGTATCCGCCCAGCAGCATGGGAAATGCTGATGAGCCGAAAACATGTGGGGCTGGGGGTATTGGTGAGACAGTTGCCAGGGAGAGCAAAGAAGGGAAACCGATCACCAATAGAGAGGAAGGTTGGGTAGAGGAACTATCCAGGATCGGGGGGATCCGCCTTCCCCAAGGTCATCCGTGTCTGGAGTATTTGAAAGGATTCGGATTCAATTTTGACATGGCAGACGACATCAAAAGGTTCGCAAGTAATCCCTCTATGATGGGAGGAAAGAGATGGTATGTGTCCGTATCTGTAAACGGCAGAATGGGAGAATTTTTGTTGGATACCGGAGCTAGCCACTCCGCTATGTCGAAGAGATTCTACGATCTGGTGTCGAACATGGATGATGACCTCACAACGAGGGTAAATGCATGTGCGGCTGATGGGAGCAAGATACGAACGTTTGGTAGAACTTGTATGATCATCTTGGTGGGTGGTAGGGAATATATCATTTCCCCTACTGTCGCTGGGATAGAGGATGATGGTATCATTGGGATGGATTTCGCTTCCTTATATGGGGTAAAATTGGACCCCATCACTGGAATGTTGAAAGTAAATCGTCCCTACAAAGACAGGATACAATGCCTGGCACGAGAAGTTAGTGGAGTAGCGAGTGTGGTACAGACGGTAAAAATACCTCCCGGAATGGCATGTGATGTGTTAATAGCCTCCAGTAGGATGAAGAGGGGCGTTCCGGGGGTTTTCGAACCTAATGTGACAGTGTTGGGAAAGAGGGGTTTGGAATCAGCCGACACCCTGATAGGCAACATAGCATGGGGGGTGGCCCCTATAACGAACCCGGGTTCGAAAACCATCTACCTAGAGAAAGGCACTGTAGTGGGAGAAGTGATATCCGCGGAAGCGGTCACCAGTAGCTTTGAGAATGGAAGTGGACTAGTCCCGAACAATGAAGTAATGGAAGAAGGATTGGAAAAGTTAATAGAGGGATCCGGAGTAGAGACGGAGGAACAGAGGAAAGCCCTGAGGGAGATGTTAACTGAGTGTAGTTTAGCCTTTGCGCGGCCCGGAGAGCCGTTGGGACGAACGGATCGAGTCCTGCACTCAATTAACACAGAAGGGGCGAATCCAGTAAAGATACCATATAGACGTCTTCCGCTAGCAAAGAAAGTGGTGGCGGAAGAGGAGATTACGAAGATGTTGGCGGAAAGAGTGATAACTCCGAGCACCAGCCCTTGGAGTAGCCCAGTATGTATGGTAACAAAGAAGGATGGGAGTATCCGATTCTGTATAGACTACCGAAAACTGAATGGCTTGACTAAAAAGAATTCGTATCCGCTCCCCCGGATAGATGAGACCATTGATTCCCTCGGAGGGAATAAATGGTTTTGTACGATTGATTTGCAGTCTGGCTATTGGCAGGTAGGAATGAAAGAAGAAGACAAGGAGAAAACTGCGTTTTCGAGCCATGTAGGGTTGTTCCAGTATAACGTGATGCCATTCGGACTCTGTAATGCTCCGGCCACGTTTGAAGCAATGATGGAGACTTTACTGAGTGACTTATTGTGGAAGAAATGTCTAGTATATCTGGACGATGTGATCATATTCGGAAAGACATTCGAGGAATGCCTGGAGAACCTGAAGTTGGTGTTGCAGCGAATAATCTCGAATGGGTTAAAGCTGAAAGCTAAAAAGTGTAATATGTTTCAGAAGAGTATTAACTATCTAGGACGGATCATCTCAACAGATGGGGTGAAGGCTGATCCGGAGAAAGTTAAGACTGTAACAGACTGGAGCATTCCTAAAGGACCGAAAGAAGTAAGATCCTTCCTAGGATTTTGTTCTTATTATAGAGATTTCTTACCAGGATACTCCCGGATAAGTTATCCAATACAATGTCTGTCGCACTGGACCCCGGGGAGACGTAAGGAGAAGTTCCCATGGGGGAAAGAGCAAGGGGAATCATTCGAACTGATTAAACGGTTGTTCGTGGAAACACCAGTTTTGAAATACCCCACTGCGGACGGTCATTTCATATTAGACACTGATGCGAGCAATGAAAGTATAGGGGCAGCTTTGTCTCAAGTCCAAGATGGGAAAGAGGTTCCAATCGCATTTGCAAGCAATACAATGAGTAAGGCACAAAGAAATTATTGTACGACAAAGAGGGAATTATTGGCAGTGGTAGTATATACAAAGAAATATAAGCACTTTTTGTGGGGATCTGATTTTACTTTACGTACGGATCATTCCTCCCTCCGGTGGTTATTGAACTTTAAGGACGCGGAAGGTATGATAGGACGGTGGTTGGCACACCTATCTGAGTTCGGATTGGACCATAGCCAAATTCAGCATAGAAAGGGGGCTAAGCATGTAAACGCTGATGCGTTGTCGCGAATCCCGGTGAGGAAGTGTCAGAATGACGGATGTGATGATTGTGGAAAGCATAATGCCGTGTTGGCAGGAGTCCGGAAGCCTTTTAGAGATCTCGAACCCATGATACTAGAATGGGACGAGAACTCCATTAAGAGCTTCCAGGAGAGAGATGCGAATAGTATCCGTCTGAAGATGTTCCTTGTAGAAGGAAGGGTCCCGACTCGGCCAGCAATATCGTTGGAGAACAGGGAGATGAGGCGACTAATAGCTCAATGGACAGAGTTAGAGGTGGTGAATGGACTGATCTATAGGTGGAAGACGAATGCGTTGGGAAATAAGTCGAGACAGATCTTTATTCCTACTGCCATGCGAAGGGATATAATGTTCTTTTGCCATGGGCATCGGACCAGTGGCCATTTTGGGAGAAAACGGTCTCTGGAAAGGCTGGCTAGAATGTATTACTGGCCAGGTATGAGTACGGATCTGTTGAGATGGATAGACACTTGTCCGAAATGTTGTACGAGCAAGCCCGGGCCTGGGTTGGGTAAAATGCCCTTAACCCAGGAACTGTTTGGAGTCAGGTTCGCAAGAGTGGCAGTGGATATAATCACAGGATTTGTGACAACTCCGGAAGGAAATACATGTATGATGGTAGTAACGGATTACTACACGAAGTATACGAAGGTATTCCCAATGAAGGATCACAAAGCAGCAACTTGTGCTAGAATGTTAGTGAAGGGATGGATACTGTACTTGGGAGTGCCTCTGATGTTGCATAGCGACCAAGGGAGAGAGTTCGAATCGAATCTATGGCAGGAAATGTGTCATCAATTGGCCATTTGCAAGACCCGAACCAATCCGTATCGACCACAGAGTGATGGTCAGGTGGAAAGATTCAATCGTACCCTAATACAGGTCCTGAAGAGTTTAGTAAATCAAGAGATGGATGATTGGGATGAACAGTGCGACTTCGTTTGCCATGCTTATAATAGCACGGTACATGCGAGTACGAACTGCTCTCCGAATCTGTTAGTATTCGGGGAGGATCTGATTATGCCAGCGGACCTGGTGTTCGGAGTAGTTGGTATGAATCCAGATGTCCCGTGTCAGATCATGTTTGTGGAGGCGTTGAAGGAACAATTCCGGAAGGCATACGAATTAGTAAGGAAGGAATTAGGAAAGACAGCTAAATGGCAGAAAGTGGGCTATGATACTAATCTAAAGGTTCGGCGGTTTGCGGTAGGGGACTTAGTAGCGAGATACCACGAACCTCTGGTTGGCATCAAGCTGAGAGATAATTGGGATGGTCCGTGGAGGATTACCCAGAGAGTAAGTGATGATACGGTCCTGATGAGAGATACCTTCGGGAGGAATCAGAAATCGAATGTGGCCCGGTTGAAACCATGGAAGGGGAGAGAGTACTCCACGGAAATGTTCAAGATGGGACAGGAGGAGAAGGAGGAGATGAAAAGAGAGTTAGATAAAGTAATCGAGAAGAGGGGTCCGGGTAGACCCAGGAAGGTGAGGAAGGAATCGGTGCAAATTAAATCATCTCCAAAGCGATCGGAGAAAACAAAGAATGTCTCGGCAGGTGCAGACAGGAAGAGAAGGACTGTCCCCTCTGCGGCTACGAGGGAACGGGCGAAAACCTCTCCGAATGTCAGGTGTAAAGAGAATCCAGTAGGGGTTCGTCGCAGCCCTAGATTGAGGGTGAGGGGTGCTGTTACCTAACCTGAAACACAACGATGTAATCAGTTAAATATTGTCATAATTACCGGGGTAACCGGGTAATTCGTCTTATATGTAGGAATGATCACGATAAAAGTCAGAAATCCAACAAACTTACCTGTGAATGTGCCAGTGGGTAATGGACGGATAATCCGGCGGATTAGTAGTTGCTATCCGTATTTAGATCCATAAGGACTCGAGATGAATTCGACAGGGCGGTGAGGGTATCAGTGCTATAATTACCTGATCGTAATGCGTGACGCGCGGGAAGGATGAATGATTGTTTATATTTTACAAGCGCGGGAAAACTGAAGTCTCGCCGAATGCGCGGTATCTCGTGAGACCGACGCGCGTGCGCAAAGGTCGACGCGGGTCAGCAATCCGCCATATTTGTTTACGGTTCGCCGGACAGAGCAAGGGGAAGCGTATCAGAGCACAAAAGCGAGGAGATAAAGACTGTTTGAAAGTGAACTCGGTGTATAGCAGGTGGGTGAAGTCGCCAGGATCCCGCAGAAAGGGTCCTGGTACCTGTCATTCATTTATTATCGAGTGAAAGAACTTTTTGAGTGTCACGATGGCTTCGGCGTCTGGCTCTCATTCCGAACGATCGGCCCTCGACGAGGTGTCCGAAGCATTTATGGAGACCGAGGCGATGTCGCCAGTTACCAAGAACGAAGAAAGTGCATTGAATGAATCCGGAGCAGAGGAGAGTAGCATGGGAATGGAAGGAATGGAGATTGAAGAAATCCTGGAACGATCGGACGAGCCGCTGCTCGAACCGAATCTGGATGGCTTTAAATCAAGGTATGACGGTCGGGAAGTCCATATTCACGACCGGATCTTAGAAGGAGACCGAAAGTGTTGGGACGCAACCACTAGGGACTGCGTTCGACACTTCCTATCCCCGACAGAGTACCAAGCACTGCCATCCGAATGGCTCCTGTTTTACAACCGAACTGAGGCTGGACTGCAAGTGAGTCAGCCGTTCCGAAGGGCGATGTTCGATTGCGAAATCGCATATCGACAGAATCGCCTTCCGAACCTACCCCATGTATTGACTGACCATACTGGAATGGGGGTGACCGGAATGGATATTGCAGGAGAGGTACTGTACCGGGAACCCGACATGGAGAAAGAACCCAGGACTGCAGAAGACTGGGTAGAACGAGCGGAGCATCCGGACGTCCCGAGGCTCTACACTCTGAATGGAGACGAATTACTTCGTCGACTGGAGGAGTGTTCGGAGCCGGAGGAGAAATTGAACGGAATCATCAGCACGATGATTCGAGAGGGGACCTACGCCACTAGGGCATATGTTCCCGGGGCAGAGGAAGAACTGACCTCTGCTGAGCATAAAGAACGACTGGCTTCCATCCGAAAGGGCAAAGCAATCCTGAAGGCCTCCAAACAAAAAGGTGGTGTGTCAACAGGGAGCGAAACCGAAGGAGAGGAGACCCCAAAGAAAACGAAAGGTAAAGGCGTGAAGGGAAAGACGAAGAAAAAGTCTCTGACCGACACCGAATCTGACAGTGACCAGGGTGCCTTCACACCGGTTCTGTCAGCGAAAGAAAAAAAGAAGTTGAAGGAATCTAAGAAAGACACAAAAATGACTGTGCCTCCGAAAGTGATTGCTAAAGTCACAGAGGTAGTGGGCAGGAAAGATCCTTCGAGTGATAATCCACTGGAGGGACGGATGGCTGCCGTTCAGGCTGCTGCCGCCGCCAAGGTCAGTGGTATTATCAAAGGAGCCACTAAGAAGGCAATCAAAGTGACTGAACCCGTAGATAGTCCGGACGACGAGTCTGGACCAGATTCGGGTGACGAACCTCCGGAAACCGATCCGGATCCAACCACACAGGATCCGGAGGAGAAGATGGAGGTTCCAAATGAGGAGGAACCAGAGGAGGAAGAAGAGGGAGAGGGTGAAGAGGGATCGAAAGATGAGGAAGAACGGGAAAGAAATCAACGAATCTGGAAGAATAGTGAGGCGAAGTTCGCACACTTCATTCCGGGTTCGTTCGAGGAATGTGCGAAGGGCAAGAAAGCGTACGGTTGCCCCGAACCCCGAAATATGAATGACGAAAGCGATGACGAGGATTGGATTCGGGAAACCGAGGACGATCCCTTGCCATCAGATTTCTATACGGAGTGGTTTAAACAACTAACGAAATACCCCGATAGTTACTACATAAGAGACCAGAAGTCGAAGTTGCGCTGGGCCTACTTATGTTGGTATCAGAAAGACGGTGAGCGATACTGCCCGTTCGCCATTTGCATAGAGGAGAAAGGAAAGGACAGGACATATCCGACAGCAATGCGGTTCCTGAGGCATCTATGCGAACGGCACTTCCACCACACGGTGGTCTACGAATGTGCCAATCAGAAAGGACAGAGGGATAGTGCAACCTGCAATGGTTGCGTTACTCCCCGAAGGGGTGTCATGCTTCGCCATCTGAAGTTTTGCCACAGCCCCGGACTGAGTGCAGCGCGCGAGAAGGTAATGGGCCTGCACGACAAAGTGATGACAGAATACAACAGAATGATCCCTTCGGACTTCAAGCACATCGGCGTGAAGACGGATTCATTCTGTAATGTGCATGAGTCCAAGAAGGGCAAGATATGTGCGAGAATTGCCCTAGTGAGAGCTCGAGGGAAATTTCAAATGACGAATGAACTATTCTCTAGAGTGTGTGAATGGAGGGGTGATCCACCCAAGGCAAAGATTGACGAGAAGAGGCGAGCTAGCCGCAGCCCAGCAAGTGTCAAAGGAAAGAAATCTCGGTCCGATTCTCCCGAAAGATCGGAGTTTAAGAAGCCCCTGGCTGTGGCTCGTGACTCCAGATCGAAGCAGCAGAAACGGAGAGATTCGACTGACTATCAGTCACCAATGAGTGGGGGGTCGGAGTCACGTCCGTCCTCGTCAGCAGGTTCGGCTTCAGCGTCAGCTTCGCAGAGTGATAATCCACCTGCTTGGTTCGACCGGAAAGAACCGGCCCGTGAGCCGGAGACGGGTGATTTCCCAGAATTGAGCGCACAGAAGGTTCCGGCACGGGTCGAACCTGTACTGACTCAGATTCCGGACAATAGGCCCCGACTGAGCACGAGACCGGTGGATCTGTATTTTGATCCGAGTGACAAAGTGGTGTGCGCCCAAGCCCAGCAGGCAGTGGACGACTTCCAGGAAACTCAGAGGGAATTGGCTGTCCGATACAACCAGGGGGTGGCGAACTTGTTTGCCCGCTCTCTGGTTGAACAGGAGGCCAGAACCAGAACGAACCTGGAAAAAGATAATGAGGCGCTTCTGGCCGCCGAAACGAATAAAATTCGGAATGAAGCCAAGCTAGCCGCATCACGGACTGCTTTGGCTCAGAAACGCCTGCAGGAGTCAAATGACCGGAACGAGGCTATGAACGTCAAGTTCCAGCAGGTATTTGGAGTGTTCTTGGACGAGTGGGATGGCACCCGCGAATCCGCTCTGGAACTGCTAAAGAACCAGAGTGAGGAAGGGTGAGCCCACGATTCAAGAGTGAGAAAGTAGGAGTGATTTGATATTCGAAAGAGAACGAGTTAGTGTAGTATGAACGTCTACTGAACCATCAAACAGCAGTAACCAAAGTACGCAAGATGAATACGGTGACCAGACATCTGAAGAGGAGAGCACCATTCACCCGTTCGGAAGAACGTGTCTGTTCAGTTAGAACAGAGGCAGCAGTACGAGAGTGAAGAGGAGAGCACCACTAACCCGTTCGAATGAACGTGCCTGTCCAGTTTGGGACAGGACGGCTGTTGAAGAGGAGAGCACCACACACCCGAGTCCTTCCGAAAGGATGGTACTTCGTGCCTAACCAATGTTGAAAAAGGTTAGGATGGCTGCCCGGATCTTCAGTTTTTTTGTTCCTATGTTTTTTTGTCATGAGAGATGTCAAATTGTTCTAGTCGCTAATCTATATATGTTTGTATGTATACTATACAAGTGTCCTTAATCATTCGAAATGTGTCGAGCCGTTCGGATATATTACCACCTATGTAAATAATATTAGTTTTGTATATTTTTATATACCCTACTGTGTTCACGACGTAACATAACGCTTTACTAAAATAAACTCAGTTGTATGAGTTTATATTATATTGTACATATATTTAAAAGCGTAAGCGTATGTAATGTCTGGGGGGGGTGGTGTAGGGACACTAATATTAGTATTGTAATCGAACGCCTACAAGGTAGTTCGGGCGGCCGGAGCCAGGGGGCACCCCTATCGGAGGCGGACAGTATATAAGCTGTCCTCACCCCCTTGCTCTGGCAGACCTTCTCAGGTCTCTGACTGTGTAATATATAGAAAGTTATCTGAAAGCCAAACATACATTGATCGAACCTCATATACTTCAAGGATTAGCATTGTTGTACAGGTGAACGACTAATAAACCCTGTGTTCTTGCATCTCTACATGAAAACTGCGGTTCGAGTCCTTATTTAATCGAATTACATAAAGACGAACTCTACACTATGTATATTATGTGAGAAGGTTAATATAATAAATAGTAAAGCGCAGTAGAAAAGTTGTACAGTAACACTATTATATGATAATACAAAAACACAGGAAGATGCAATTTGCAGATACGGAGATGAATGCTGCATGGCGTTTGTATCTGGATCGAGGTATGAACTGTTGGCTGTCTACTCGTTTGCTACCTAATTGGTGTAGGACATCTTGTAATATGTAGATTTTGTTTAATGATTGGTGTGTACCACATAATAACCGTATTTACATGATAATCAGTGTATTTGTAATCTCATTCACAGTGGCATATACAGGAATATAAACCTCCCCAGTAGGCAGGATTATCAATATTCAGTCAGACATAAAGCCACCCAGTTGCTAATTTGGTCGGAAAACCACCAACATTGCAACAGTTGTGCCACCAAGTGATATAAACTACATGAGTTAACTCCGCTACTGTTCATCCACTGTGGAGGACTTCACTCCAATAAGTATATCTATATGTGGTATATATAAATGTACAGTTTTGTTTTTCAACTTTTGAAAATCGCAGTGTAAACCGTGACTACTGTTTGAATAAATTCTTATCTTATCTTATCTTATCTTATAGAATTACAAATCTTATTAGATAATCAGATCTAGCATGTCTAGAATGGGATATGATAAACTTGTCACTTTGAACACACTCCGAAAAGAAGGCACTCGCATTGCAACATTTCAATAACATCAAGCTATGAAGATGCAATAGCCACAGTTACAATTTGATATTGCATTTATCTGCAATCTCTCTCTGACCAGGCCGCTCATTGGCAAGGCCGCAGGTATTGAATAGTGTGCCCAAGGTTTTGTCTTCATTGGGGTCACCCCTTGAGATGCTAAAAAGATTTCTTATGAGGATCTGGCTTGTAATATGTCAATGTAGATGGAGATTTTACTTGTAGCTTACATCCCCACACTGATATTCCTAGGCTCCCTATACGCCCAACCTCTCGGTCACTAGTGCCTAACCTAGTTAGTCATTTTTTGGATCCCTATACGCCCAACCTAGATTGGTTATTATTGTCAGGTTGGTCACTACTGACCAACCCACCTTAGTCTTTTGAGTTCCAGGGGGAGCCACTGAGTGGTCATCACAGGTGGCCCCAACTAGTGGTAAACAAATACAACACACCAATGATGGACCTAGGTTAGCCACTACTGACTGACCCCTTGGTCATTTTTTAATATAACTTTGCCATTATGACTAACACTCATATGACCAACCTGGGTTAGTCTGTACTGACTAACCCTTTCAATCTATGGATTTTCAGTGCACGCTGAGCAAAGCAGAACATGTAAAGTGACTCATAGATCCCTATTTCTGTGATCACACATTTGATACAATATTCATCTATTAGGAATTAAGGCAGCTCCCTTGAGGCTAGTATTCTTGTCTGTCTGGGAGGGAACCCTACCTCCTCCTCCCAATGGCTCTTCGGGAAGGTTGTCTGGCAATTGAAAACAAATAAAAATCCAGCCATATAGAGGCTTTTGACTACGACTGAACCTTTCTGTCAAAAGGAATCCAGCTTAGCTAAAATGGATTGTCATGCTTAGGCCAAAACAAATAGATGTAGATGAATACCTAGAGATAAATTAAGGTTAAGCCACTCATGTTCAATAAAAATTGCTATAAATTACCGAGACAAGAATGATACAAAATATTGTGTTCAACTCCCAAGAAGTTGAATCCAACCTGATCTCTATTTGGATGAAGGTTTTCACTTTGGGATTGGATTACAAAAACGTGAAACTGAAACAATAAAAATGCTTGGCAGACACCCCATTGAATTGTCCAGACCGCCCATGAAATGCAATCATCCACTACATTGGTTAAAGGGATTGTGACCATATGGACCTCTGTTGAGCTGTATTTAACGGAATGCAAAATGATTTCTTCACTTTGTATTAGAGGGCCTCTTGGGAGCTCTCTCATTTTAGATGCAGAGGGAAATGTTTCACTTTCACTGATGATTTAAAAATGAAGCCATTGCGGCTTTTATCAAGATGTTAAATATGTTTTACAGTATATATTTACAAGATAAAGGTCCTTCGCAGACCTCTGTGCTGATGAGGGCATATTATAGCAAGTGGAGATACGCCCAGGATTATCTCGTATATGACCATAATATTATATCATGCAAGTTGAAATGTGATACTAAATAAACAAATGAATATCATGTCAATGAATTGTATGCTACCGTCAACATGAATACTCCACTACGAAAAGACGTAGGTGTACTGAAATCTAACATGTCGTTCATTTAGTTTTAATCAGTGCCTAGATGCAATATGATTTTGATAATAATGGAATATGACTAGGTATCATGAGATCGATGCATTTCTCGTTTCTGTCCGGCTGTCAAAAATGTTGTTTGATCACATAACAAATTCCCATACATACTGTAGTTATTGTTATGCGTTGCACTATATTTGTTTTTTTCTTAAATACAATTTTTTATATATAATGTTTGATGTAGCCAGACTGGTCCGATCCCATTCCTGTCTGACTACAGCCATAATTTGCGTGATAAATTAGTCTAATGATTTTCACATGAATACTTGTCTAAAGTATAAAACATATTATATCTGCATTTTATCATATAATGCTTAAAGGGACAGTCCTCCTGCCGTAGATCCAAACCTCTAGGCCAGCCTTGTTAGGTTTATATAACACCTTAGCTATATTTAGAATCCCCCAAACAGAAACCTCAAACATGCAGACATATCCTAGCCCTGTGAGCCTGTATTCCCCAGCACCAGTACCCCATGTATAAAGGCTCAAACAACCAACAAATAGTTTGCTGGTTGTTCCTTCCCAGCAATGCTCTGGCCGAGATAAGTTGCACTGGTGTGACCAGCAGTTAGACTGTGCCAGTGGTATAGTATTGAGTACTAGTGATACCCACCAGTGTACTAACTGCCACCAGTGTGCCCAAAGAAAACGGTATACTCCCCCTTGAATAGGCCACATGCTATTATTTTCGGTAAAAGAAGAACATCTATACACAATGGTACCATTACACAATGTCTATACCTAGAAGCCAATGTGTAATCATCAAATCTAATAGGGTGCTATAGTTTCATTATGCTTTTATAGACTATTTAACTCCAAGGAAAGCCTGATTCATGGCCAGGACAGCATGATTACCTGGTCTCACTGCTCACTGCACCCTTCACCCATACAATGTAAAAAATGTGAATATAATTTAAACACTTTCACGCAAACATATTGATGGCAAGCGTTTTTCTAGCTATGTGTAGGGATATGGCTGCCAGTGAGGGGTGAGCTACAACAATGAAAACCCGTGGGAGAGGGCAGTTTAACTAGCCCACTGGTATCATTCTCCTATTCCTTGTTCAGGCTTTTGCCCATGTACAGGCTCTCCTTAGTCAAATATAGTACCCATTGTATTGGTTGACATCAATGACAATTTAGATAATTTCAACAATAATAAGTACATAGTGCTGTCCAAAATATTCCAGTGGGCCAACCAAACTGGCCTTGTCCACCAATATTTCACTCAACCACCACCAGCAGCCATATCCCTGCCCCTGCTAACAGAAGAAAGTGCTGGGATTCTGAGATTCAGTGAAAGTGTCTAACTTTAATATGTTTGGGTAAATGTGTTTAAAAATTAGAAACACTTTTTTACAGTGTATGTTTGAAGGCTGTCAGCACACTCAAGACTGACTGCAGTCTACTAAGTGGCCTTTGGTGGCTTGGGGCCTTGTTTACAGACACATCTGAAAGGTGACTTGGTTATGAACGACATGCTCTACTCTAAGCTGATGGATCTACGGCAGATTGACAGCCCCTTTAAGATTTACCCTTATTCCCTATTTTTATCTCTCCTTGCCCGATGGAATGTCACTTATTTTCACTGTATCATACAGCCAAACTTTGCAGTATTTTCATACAGACCACTTCATTTGTATTCTAATGCTAAATACTTTCTACATCGTGGAAAGAGCTTTCCCTTCCCCCCATCATGTTGTAAATGTTGTATTTAGATATTTGTATGGTATCATAACCATATTGCTGGCGGACAGGAATGGGATTGGTTGGACAGGAAAGAGATTGGTTGGACAGGAACGGGATAAAAAACAAGTGAAGTTGTTTAATTGCACAACAAATTGGATTTTTATTCTGTAATGTTGAGCTGATTTACTCTCCATGCATATGTAGTTGTTTAGATAAACAAATTTATCACCAACTCTTGTTATGTTGTCACCTTGTGATTTTTTTTTTTAAACACAGATATTTCCACTTTGTGGAGGCACAGCTTTCCAAATGGGCAAACAAAGGCTAATGCCGACACATACAAGTACCCCAACATGTCTTGCATTGATTCCATGCACTAAAGTCATCAGTTCATGGGTTCATCACACACATTTCACACTTTACAGTAGGCATGGTGGATCGGACAGGAACGGGACGCAAGCACCAGCTGCTCCACTATACCATACACCTTGGTCGGGACCCCACACACCCCTCCAACTACACTGACACCTCTCCTGTCTCACGTATTGCTACCCTTGAGCCTTGCTCACGCCTGTTGCACCTTTCTGCCCAATGTGCATGCTTATTTTTCCCCCAACTTGTCCCTTTTTACCTGGCCCAGTGGTACAAAATGTTAAAGTCTCAACTTTGTGCACACATAAAGTAGACTCCATGTAGCAAAGAAGCAGCAGCATTCCTCATACACAGGGCCACACATCTTGTCTACTGGTTTGGCCCACCTCCCACTTGACTGCTATGGTGCATGACACATTCCATTGTATAGATAGCATTGGGAGGTAAATGTTACAATATAGCATAACAACATAACAAACCATTGCATTATGGATGGATGATGAGACTATGGATGGAATATGCAAGTTCATAGAAGGACAACCCATATGTTATGGCAATCTCAATGCCAAGGTTATATCAGGCCGTCACCTGAGGCAGTGTGGTCAATTATTAGTTCTGATGATGTCAACATCAGAACCTGCTGCTATTTGAACAATACTCCTGAAGTCATGATTCAGTTTGCACTAACGTCGAAGGGGTGGTAGCCAGGCTTCAAGAGAAAGGGATGAATACTGCAATATGACCTATCCCACTTAATGTAGGGGATGCTCACGACGCTCCACCCGCATCATGTGACACTCCCTCCTACCAAGCAGCATCTACAGGTCTGTTGTTTCCCATTGTCTTAATGACTGCAGCCCTGGGGGGTATGTCTCCAACGATAGGCATAATGCACTTGAAATATATAAATGTCTGTGAAATATAAGGATCGGAACACTGTAAGGGTAGTTCCCCATTCAGGGAGTGCATGCTACACTGGTACAGCAGTCTTCTACCTTTCTCTCTATATAGCTTTCTATAGTCATGATATCCATAAAGGATCCTCTTCCATGGGCTGACAGGGACATGCAAGGTCAGAGACCTTCGCCAGGTTATGGCTAGCTCAATGCCAAATATATTACAACACTATCAGTAGAGAGAAACAGATCCATTAATATGTCTAATGATGTCTGGTAGGTGGTATTAACAGAATCTGCTGTTAACCTGCTATGTCATGCAATGTCGTAATTTAGAGTCTGCACAGGCAAAATAAGCATGAGTGGAGTAGGAGAAAAGTAGGTGGCAGGGGAACCCCCAGACACAAAGGAAAGGGGTATAGCTAAGTATGCCCCCCCCCCAAATATAATACAACTGTGGTGGTTCGTAGTTAACTCTAGGTTAAAGAACAACGATCACGGCAGTTTCCAGGTGCGAGAATATATCTGTCTTTATTCACAGGAATAACAACTCTAGTTCCTTCACTAGGGAACGATCAGTGTAGAATTAATACACACAGGTAGATCAGGTTTCTCTATAAATAGAGGAAACGGTCAGTATACAACTCTTAGCATACAACTCTGTCCGCACGGTCGGACATGTGAAGTCTCTCGTCAGTCGGGCCTGCACTGACTGCCGTTCCAGGTAAACACATGGGTCTTATATAACACCGGCTCTTAGATCACGTGGCCAGGTGGGTGGGTCGGCCGCCCACCTGAGAGCGGCACACGATTACCTGAAGAGGACCTGCGCCCTCTCCCGCGAACTGTGTGCACTAGCTCCAGGTGGAGAAGCCGAGTAAACAGACGTTACCCGGAAATACCGTGTATGAGATTAATATGTAATATCATGCCCCTACACTACCCCCCCTAGACAAAACTAGGTGGTAACGAATATATATACGGTTTTCCTAGTATATAGAAAACACTTTAGACCAACGACTTTACAGTTATTGTCTATACAGTAACTAGGGGCGTAAACATATTATTACGCCATACTACACAAGTGAGATCATAAAACTCAATATAAATATGGCATTACACTGTAATAGCAACCATAACGGATGATTTATGACATGTGAATATAATATCATACATTCAATCGAACGGCTTGACACATTTCGATATGACTTCCTTATGAAGTTACCTTACTCGGTTATTAAAAAAATGCGCGTGGGGTGTGTTTATATTTAAGTTGAACAGAAAAGTTATTAAAAACCAGTCCTGATAAGGACTCACAACCACCAGCGTCTTACATTGATTTGTGATTTAATGAAAACATTCACACAATGGATAACAGTAACCACAGCCTTCGTTCTAAGCCGGGTAATCCGATTATATAACCGGAGTATTAATATCTCTCGCAACATACAACAGAGTCAACACACACGACAATACCATGACGGTATATTCAGTATATATGTCAGGCGCAGAAAAGGAACCAGCTCAGTTCCGGAATTGCCCATGTACAATTCCGGAACTGCGCAGGGCAATTCCGGAATTGCTCCCAACTTACATTGGGCAGTTTCAGAATTCCTAACTGTTCTGCACATAAAACATTTAGATATATTTGTCAATGTTGTTTGGGTATGATCTCCATCCCCTTGGAGGTGTAATAACATTCAGTAGGAAGTCCCTATGCATCCCACACCTCACTGTAGGTGTGAATAAGGTGTGATAGTAATGTCTCTGCTGTGATAAAACAATGGGAGTTCAGTTGCCTGTAACACAACAAAGAGCTAACTAATACAGTAAAATCTCTTTGCAAATACATTTTTAATCCTACCTTACTGTTTGTGTGGCACACTAACTTATTTTAAAAGAGTTGTTATTGAGGTATAAAAGTTCCGATTTTGCGCAAATTCCGATATTGCGCGTGACATATACACATAGTCTTAACGACTTCATATAAACATTACGGGTAGCCACGTTTCCTAGCTTATCAGATCATACAATCTTCATATATAGCATATTATGAAACTCGATTCATAAGGTAAGTATGAGAACACCTTATTGGAACACCTGAGGTGATATGTATCACATAATAATGATATATTTTATATATTAAAAACGTTTTAATGAGTAACCTGGCAGTGTACCCGGAAACCCTTACAATTAAATATAGCTTACTGGTGATCTAGTTGTGGTCAAGGTGCTCTCCGCTTCTAATAGATGAATGAGTGAGGTGCTCTCCTCTTCTTAATACTGTTTCTTGGATAAATATCACCCGAAGGTAAGTTCATATGTATACAGCTCGATAAGTATCCCGACCTCGCTCCAGTAAAGTTCATGACATATATAACTATAATCCGGCTGGAAACCACGAGTACTGTCCGTTTAACACGTAATCCTAGCTCCAGGAATGTTCATGAAATATATAAGTAGAACTGGAACCACGAGCATTGTCTGTTTGACACGTAATCCTTTGGACGGGAACAGTTTATAACTCAGCATAATAGTATCAGGAACACATCATGGTAACGTATCCAAAAGTTAATTTCAGGGACGTTAGTTTGGTAGCTTCCCGGTGGAGTCCTGATTCCCCATCGGTAGGCTATAGTTGAGAGTTGAGTAGTTAGGTAAGTCCAGAGCTTCCACGGAAGGTTCCCCCCGCGTTGATCCATATGCATCTAAAAAGATGCCCCTCCCTTCAGAAGGGAAACCCCGTCATAAACAATTTATGACGTCAGATTAACTGAAAGAACAATTAATCTATCCGGAAACTGTTATAGTTTCCTCCTCTATTCCTAAAAAAATTAGAAATAGACTCAGAACCTTCTGTTAGTCTTTTAACCTAAAGGTTCATCTCTTGCCCTAATTAAAGCAAGCGCGTGCTCAGCTGTGCCATCCCAGGTATCGAGAGTCACGCCGAACACCCCGTAAAATTTTACGTTCATGTCTTGTAACCGTTTGGTTAACTTCTCGTTCTCTTGACGAACGAACCCTGCGGCGGCCTCAGCAGTCTTTTGGCCTGAAGCAGCTTCCCTTGACTTTTTAGCCAAGTAGTCAGCATTGCCGACAGCGACCAATGCTTTCTCCTCCCTGTGGGCAATCTTTAGGCCATGCGTGAACAGGCCTAACATCTTGGTGTTATATTCCACCGCCAGCTCGCGTTGGGACTCCTGGAATTCCGTTACAATTCTCTGTCCCACTTCGCAGCTCGCTTTCTCCTCCCGAGAGAAGTAGTTGACTATCGGGACGTATTTTAATTTTACGCCACCGGTAGTTTCCGTGCGGGAGGTACCCGCGACTGGCTGGATGACAACCGGCTCCTGGGCTGCAGGAATCACGGGCTTAACATCCGCTTGCGGCGCTTTCGCAACCGCTGCAGCCTTCGGGACAGTTATGCCCCGAGGCGTTACCACTGAGATTAGTGATTTCGGTTCAGTTTTCACGGTCAAGCCCTGCATGTCCCGAGTTGGGGTAGTGGGTGACCGGACGTCCCTGGGGGTTAGCTTTGCAGTTGTCCCCAGATGGTACGTCAAAGGCAGGGAAGCCTTTGTTCTGGTAGCCGGTTCTTTAGGCCGGGCACCTCCACAGTCAGGTTGACTGTTGGCACTGTCTGAACTGCTCAGACGTCTAGAACGGTATTCCATGTTAGTAGCCGCCGCCGCTTGACCACCGGAATCACGTTTCCGATCTTTCCGGTCTGTAAACAGCGGGTCTGGATACTCGCGAAAATAGTCGCGACCTTCCGGGGCATGATAAATCCCATAGTAGGAATTATCGAGTTCCTCCAAAGTGGATCCGGCATGTCTCCGTTTTGGTCCGGGTGAGACCGCAGGAGATCGAGAGCGGTCGCGGGCGGACCGGCTCTTCCCCCGGGAACTACCCCGGGTTTCCGGCTGACGGAAACTACCGCCACCTCTGCGGGAAGTACGGGTAGTGCATAACACCGTATATTCCTCGTCATTCATGGCGAACTTATGTCGTCCGTCCACTCTGGCAATCCTGGCTTTGAACTTCCCATCTGCGACCTCACAGTAGAAGGGAGTTGCCGGCCGGATCTTAGCCTTCTGTTCCTCCGTGAGTGACTTGTACTGGTCACATACGGCATCATGTAGCGCATTCACACGATTGCGAGCTACACTGATTCCCATATTATGGCAATCTTTCATGTGGCGCATGAGCTCACCTCTCCGGGGTTCTAAACGCCCGTTACAAAGCTGGGACTCCCTACCTACTGTGATATCACAGTGGTACACCACACAGTGGTGCATGTGATTTTCACATAGGTGTCGCAGAAACCGTTGTTTTGTTACAAACACGGTTCTGTCTGTGCCAATCGTGTTTACACACGTAGCGAATGGGCACCAGTTTCTTTCCCGTTGGCTATACCAGCGGGTACTCGCAAAAAGAAGCTTTTCCTTCTGCTCCTTACTATAGTAAGTATCCGGCAGGATCCTGAGTTGATCTAGTAGTCCATGAGCTACTGGCACCCCTCGTGCACCCCCCCCCCCCCCACAACTCACCCCCATAGCATTTTTTTTCTTCCTTAGGGTCCCTAGAACAAGATTCAAGATGTTAACATTGAATATCTTGGGATGCACTACCGGTTTTGGCTTGTTATCCACATGCGGGTTCATGTCACTTTTGGGTCTGTTTTTACATCACAACATTTTGGAGGTATGCTCAGGTTTTGAACTCTAATAGCACCTTCCTACCCCAGGATGTCTAAGGTAAGGGACTTATTTGAAAGAGAACATAATTTCCTATTCATTGATGGTTGTTATGTGCATGAGAATTGAGAATTGGCTGTGCCAGAGGCTCGGGAACATCGGAGTATGAACTCGCAAATTGGAAGTTTTCACTGAGAAAATGTCAGTGGACACTACAAACATAGATATAACAACCCCTTATCCCACATTTGCCCACCCAATCTCATATGATATCAATAGAATAAACCCTTCTGATTAATTTGAGCCATAGAACAGCATTCTGTGATGACTACAAGTAGATCTACTGTATCAGAAACATGGATACTCCATTGAGCCAAGAGTGCTTCATTTTATGGTATTTTGCTCTCCACCCAGTGTAAAGGTGCCTTTTATCATCCTAGACCTTTTACAATGGGGTTAAATCTAACCTAGAAAAGATGGTCATTAAGAATATTCCTGTTGCTATTTAACAGGATTGTGTGCAGAGGCTGTAAATGGTCAAAATCCAAGATGGCGGCCGATTAATTAGAATTCTGCTTCGCAATGTATAAATAAGGAGTCTAGAACAATTCTGATGACACCTACCCCTAGTAAATCCACCCCAAGGGTTACCATGGAGTAAATGGATTGATCCTAGAACCAGTGCTTGCCTAGCAACAGTTGATTGCACAGTAGCAATCTAAGAAACATGCACGTAGATAGTTTTTGCCATAGTATTTCATCAAAAGCCAAGTACGGTTGAATGTACCTACATACACCAAATTGTATCATACAATAAGTGACATAGGGGAAACAGAACACATCCATTGGAACAAGTGGCTGTCAAGCAACTGGTGCTTTGCATGGCAACCAGTGGTTTGCATAGCAACCAATGCAAAAATACATGCTTACAAACAGTTATCAGCAATATTTCATCAGCATCTACATCCAGATAGGTGCACTTGCAGGAACCAACTGTATAATATCACAGGCTGTCATATATCAGAATAGGAGGTGCCATTTACATCAATGTTGACCCATTCTATAAATTGTGATGTGTGCCTGTCCATTGTCATAGCCAGTATTCTGAATCTTTCCAGTGGTACAGGCAAGGGAACCAGCTTTCATATAAACAGTGGTCAAGATTTTCCGTGGAAGAGTATCTGGGAATGAGTTGTCTTGAAGGATGGGTTAGGCCTTAGTCGAGCAAAGCATAAAGGTGGGAAGCCAAGACTGTATAAATGCACCACTAGGATACAACAGTTACAGGTTAAGTTCAAGGTCATTGGGCGTGGTTCCTGCATACTCTACAGTATTCTTTGGGGATTTATTAGACTGGGGACCTGCCAGTGCCTCTAACCGTGACCAGGGTAGGGGATGGTGCAATTAGATTTATCTGAATGCTTATAGATTAACTTATTCTTACTGTGCTTGCCACCACCTACCTCATGTTATTGGCACATGCCTGGCTGGCTGAGAAAGGCACAGAGAGTGGAAAGAGAAGGAGTATTGACCAGAAAGTACAGGGTAGTCATAATAGGCTGTGCCAGGAAAGGTATGCATGATCACAGTTCATTAGAGGATTGTATGGCCAGATCAGGGATGGATTTAAGAGCAGGGTTGTTATGCTTTTCTTTTCCAGCCACCACCAGTGAACCCTGACACAGGGATGGTGCCCTGTATATGGTGGTCAACATACCTGCCTCAGCGCAACCATGTCTGTAGTTGGTAACTACTGGTGGAAGGGAAAAGGGAAGACACTTACAGCCACCATGCAGGCCAGAGAGGGGAGGCAGTTATAGGTGGCATGTAGACAGGAATCCTCTACAGGTTAAGAAGTAGAGCTAAGATGGTTGCTATACTCAATGTGTAGGGTGCATGGGGAACTATCCCTGGGTTGCTTGTATTCTGCCCCAACAGGGATAAGAAGAAATGTTTGTATGAAAATAATATATAAGGATAAGTATCAGGAACGCAATTGTATCTTTTCGTGATGGTTGATTGTCACACCACAAAACCCCTTATTATACCTTCATCAATTGTGTTACGTCATATTACGTCATATTACGTCATAATTATGATTTATGATTATTAATATTCATATTTACTATTATTTGTAAATATGCACAATACTTTATACATATTTTCAATCCATATGTCCGTCAAAGTACACCTAGACGTCAGACATACCTATTACTCACTAAGCCAAGCCAAACTAACCCCCATACATAACTAATCCATAGATCACAAGCAGACCCTTATCCCATGGACAATAGGTAACTGTCAGCCCCTCCAGACGACAAGGCACTGACCGGTCACCTATACACAAACAAATGAACTATATGTTGACCCCAAGGATTAACTGTCAACACATAAACAAAGCTATAAAGCTGGACACCCTTAATCAGTGTGGCACCGCCAAACCACTTGAGCCGGCTGGAGGCCACCTGGAGGTAGGCGACAAAGCCCCCATGTGTGCATGCTACTTATTATGTAATCCATTACCCATAATGCACTGGACCCAGGCTCCCCACCCGCGGTCCAGCGCACGCCATATGTTAAAGCCATGAATATATAATTATCCAATCAAATGTCAAATGTATATTATCCAATGAAAACCACTGTTACATCTACTTCCGGTCACATGGGCTCCTCCTCTACCTGCCGGGCACCTGTACTTAAGCCCCGGGCAGCTAGAGGGAAATCAGTAACCATCTCAGTAACCACCAACTTACCATCTATACTGAGCCCTAGTGACTGGTACTCTGATATTAATATCATTATTAATAAAAGATACCAAGTACTGAAACTGACGTCTCACCTCATCTTTACGCCCTCATTGATGTGGAAGGGATTGTCTTAGCCACATGATCTCTTCAGGGGGAGACAATGGAAATCCTTGCATTCAAAGATGTATTATGGCCTGGTTGCCTTGCAACCTGCTATCACTACAAAGAGAGAAATGTGAGAGTCAACTAGACTCACGTGCCTAAGACAGGCATATGTCACCAAGAGCAGCCTCATCTGAAAGACAGGGTTAGTTCCTTTCATGACAATTAGAGTTGAGCATTGCCTGACTTTCTCTCCAAACACAGTACAGCAATGCCTGACTTTTGTTGTCATGAAACTTTGGCAGTGCTGGGCTCAGGGTGGCATGACAGTTAGGTAGCGCTGGACCCTCTCTACAGTTAAAATCTGGCAATATTGGACCCTCATATACCAGAGCTCAAAACTGCCTGCCTTTTGCGCTCAAGGGTAGTCTGGTAATGCTGGACTGTACCTAGAGCAAGAGTAAAGTGATGCCAGACTCTGGTTATGAGAGTCGAGCCAGCCTGGACTAACATGTAGATGTGGGTCTAGGATTGCTGGCCTTTGGCCTCAATGACAGTCAGGCATAGTTGCTTATTTGCATTGGGGGATAATGTTTTAATATATGGCCTCCTCGGCACTGCTAAAGAAAACCCATATAAAAAAAATACTCATCTCATGAACAGGTAAGGGTCTGCCATTACAGACACCAACCATTTATGTATGTAACAACATAGAGATCCATGTACCAACATAGTTCAGAGGTGATCCCAGAAAGTCAGGCTGACTCTGGTATGAAGAAGTTCGGGACACAGAGGACTTACAGGAGGTCCGCCGAAGTCTATTGACAGAGTGTGACATTCTGAAAGCGAAAAGAACTGCTTTACAGCAGTTTTTATCAGAAACGCGAGAGAGTATAAAGGACAACAGTACCTCTTTCGCATCTGCGAACAATGGTAGTCCGGAAGGCCTCCATTACATGAGTTTTACCGACACTCCCAATCAGCCTATGGGACGTGGGGTAACCATGGAACCTGCCTTGTCAACCTCAACACCAGGACGACCCCTCGGAGTGGGACGATCCAGAGGCAGAGGCAGGGTGAGTGATTACTCACCGAGGGTGGGGATCAGTGGTATCCGTCCGATACCAAAACAGGTATTCGCAGCCCCGACCGGTCTAGCCTCAGTCGGTAGGGGAAGACGATTGTCCGAGTTGGTTCGGAGTCCACGATCACAGTTGAAAGTGGACGAGCAAGAACTCGACGCGGAACGCTTGAAGAAAGCGGCCGAGCAGGATAAGGCGGCGAAAACCGATCTGACTCCTTCAAGTTTGTTGCAATGGCGAGAGTGCCAAGCAACCATATTGTTCCAGGAACAGAAAAACTTGGAAATAGAAAGGCGAGACGTGTATCGCAAACAGCAGGCTGCCTTGGAGCAGCAGCAGAAACGAATGAAGGAGAACGCGGCCCTCGCAGAGGAGTTAGCGGAGCAGGAAGCGGCGGTTCTGAGGGCTCGAAAGGAAGGGCTCCGAGCCGCCGGAGAAGCTGCTAAAGCTAAATTGGAGAAAGCTCAGCAAGAGGAGGAGGTTGAGAAGCAGGCCAAGGAATTGGAAAAGGAGAAGTCAGAGCATCAACGATCGCTTGCTCTGGCCCAGCAGTGTCAGTACATGACTGATCAGGAGAAGAACTGGTGGTTCGGACAAGGCGTGGACCCCACTACGGACTTAGTGTCGTATGGGACCTACCAGGCTTTTCTGGACAGACAGAGTAGCATACCAGCTATGGGCGCTACTCCAGGGGCGACTCCTGGTACGAAGAGCCCGAAGAAGGCTCCGAGACGAACAATGCTGAGTACAGAATTGCAAGAATTGTACGATACGAATCCCGCCATAGCGGGGATCGGATTGCACAATGTCGGTGCGGAAAAGGACGCGACAGCATCCATTTCTAAATGTCTGGCGATAACCTCTAAAATTAGAGGTTCGTCCAACGCTGCTAGACGCATAGCCAGCGAGCCATTTCCCTACTGGCAGAAGAATTCGTGGGAAGATTGGTTGGGAGCCACCGTTGAGGATATAAACCTCAGTGGGTGGGACCAACAGGATGCAATCCCGTACGTGTGTAAGGGATTACGCATGGGAGATGGTCTCATGGCCGTTGAGCAGTGGAAGGAGGATTGCGGACCTCGCGGTACTTTCAAACAGCTCGTAGAAATCGGAACCATCCTGTACGGAGATTCCGCTCGGATTGATCCGATGGTCGCTTTTAAGAAGCGCGTGCAAGGCAAGAACGAAGCTCCGAGGGTCTTCGGACTTGCATTGATGAGACTCCTGAAGAAGGTACACCCTGCTTCAGGAATCCACGATGCCTTATTTTCTAAGGAATTGTTCTCTCAGTTCGTTGCCGGACTGAGAGATCCTGACATACAACAAACGGTGTATGACACGTGGAGAGCAGATACGTCACTAGATGACCTTTTTAAGGCCATCGACATACATGCTCTCAAAAAGTCACTGTTAGGGGACCGGATGCCTACCCGGGCCTCGGCCATTATAGAATGTTCTCCGGAACAGTCTGATGGTTCGGGCAGTGATGAGGAGGGGGCTATAGCTTCAGCGGCTCAGTTCAAGAGGAATGGGAATTCCTCTAAACCGCCGTGGAAGAATAAGAAACCGGAAGGGGGTGGGAACCCCCCTCCAAAAAGGGAGTCATCGGATCCGAAGGTTCCGATGATGGACGCAGCGTTTTTCACATCGCTGTTTGAGAAGATGACGACTTCCATTCAGGGGGCTACCCAGCCTAACAGAAGGAAGATCAATCGGAGGACCGCTAAGTGCTATAGGTGCTTAGAGATCGGTCACTTTGCTGCGGAGTGTACAGCTCCGAGTCCGAAAGTTCCCGGAAAGGAGGGAAACTAGAGGGGGTAGTCCGAAAAGGCGAGCGGACAACCCCTGCAGATGAAGTACGCCAACATACCAGAGAGGTAGAGCCTAGTGAAATTCAGAAGACAGGAAGGGAATCAGGGGTGGCTTCGAGCTTTAGGAGCTCGGATGCCGGCCTGATTAACATTCCAGTCCATCAGTTGCCCGGCAATGAGGCAGGGAGGCCCATTACGGATAGGAACGAGGAAGTTGCGGCTGTCACAGACACCGTGTGGGTAGGGAGTACCCAGCTTTCCCCGGATCATCCATGTTTCGACCATTTGAAGAAACATGGCCTTGATCTGGCTGCTCCGAAGGATTTCAAACGCTTCACTGTAAACCCGTCTCCGCTGGGGGGGAGGCGGTGGTATGTGTCTGTTACTGTGGCCGGTAGGGCGGGCGAATTTTTAGTAGATACGGGAGCTAGCCACTCCTTTATCTCCTCCAGATTCTATGCTCTTATGCCGGACAGTCGTGATAACTTCAAAACGAGGGTAAACGCCTGTTCGGCCGATGGGTCGAGTATGCAGACGTATGGGCGCGCGTTCATACCTGTCCGAATTGGAGGGAAGGAGTATGTGGCTTCTCCCACCATTGCGGATATTGCAGACGACGGTATACTGGGGTTGGATTTTTCGGCGTTGTATGACGCGGTCCTGAATCCTGGTACAGGGGTACTCCGAATAGAGCACCCGTACCGTGCGGTGGAGCAATGTGTGCTCCGACAAGTATCGACAGTGGCAACGGTGGTCCAAACTGTTAAGATTCCTCCCGGACAGACGTGTGACGTGCTGGTCCGAAGCAAGGGGCTTAGGAGAGAGGAAGAAGCAGTTGTGGAACCGGATGTGGCCATGTTGGGAAGCATCGGTTTGACAGGCATGGATACCCTAGTGGGGGATGGTGCTTGGACCGTGGTGCCGGTTTCTAACCCCGGGTTGGAACCACAGTATCTTAGGAAAGATACAGTGTTGGGGAAGGTGTTCACCAGTGAGGCCGTAGTGTCCGCTGGACAGGTGAGCATGAAGGGTGACCCTTCTCCGACCCCTTTGAGTGAGGGACTCGAGAAAATGATATCCGAAACGGATCTGACGGATCGGATGGATCTCGACTCTCTAAGGAGGCTGGTAGTGAAGTATCAGGATGCATGGCAGGTGGAGGGGGAGCCGTTAGGCCGAACCGACAAAGTGTTGCATTCTATCAATACTGGAGATGCACAGCCTTTCAAAATGCCTTACCGACGTTTGCCGTTGGGTAAGAAAGCTGTTGTTGAAGAACAAGTGAAAACCATGCTGGAACAGAAGGTGATAGTGCCTAGGGTCCAGATGGTGCTCAGTTTTTTCTCTGTGTATGCAACTATTAGTGGGGGCTGAATTCTCTGTACCCTGTCTAATTCATATCTTGCAAGATTTGCAAGTATATGCAAGTGCATTCATTTGTACTTTGATTTTAAGAAACTGCTATGGGAATCAGGTGCTGGTAACTCCTTAAAATGACCATGCTAGTGATTTTTGAATCTGGAGTCATTTTTCACCCAAGTTTCCCTCCTTGCCTCCTCCATAGAGGGATGAGTTATGAACCCCTTGTGGAAAAGGTTGTTTTTCTTCTGGTATTTGCCTAGACCTAAGAATAGTTGTCTACAAGCATACCTTTTGGGTTGGTTGGTATGTAAGTCTACTTTTGCTAGGCAATGACTGGCTCTAGAATAAAACTAGTTGCTCTATTGCTATGTAAATCACAAGTTGCTAAGCAACAATTTGTTCCAATGGATTTTCAATAGTTGTCTAAGACAGTAGTCTAGAACTGTCTGTTATTGGTCTAAACAATTGCATTAAGTACCAGTGTCATAACCCAGGGCTATACCTCCACAAAACTAAATCATATCCTTGGTTGCTATAAAAGTCTGCTGTTGCTATGAAACCACTTGCTCTGAATGGTGTATTACCTGCCACTTGTGCCAGTCATACTGTGATATATAGTTGGTTCATGCAAGTGCACCTATCCGGATATAGATGCTGATGAAATATTGCTGATAATTGTGTGCAAGCATGCATTTTTGAATTGGTTGCTATGCAAACCACTGGTTGCTATGCAAGGCACCAGTTGCTTGACAGTCACTTGTTCAAATGGATGTGTTCTGTTTCCCCTATGTCACTCATTGTTAAAATTTGGTGTATGTAGGTACATTCAACCGTACTTGGCTTTTGATGAAATATTATGGCAAAAACTATCTACGAGCATACTTTTTAGATCGCTACTATGCAAGTCAACTGTTGCTAGGCAAGCACTGGTTCTAGGATCAATCCATTTACTCCTTGGTAACCCTTGGGGTGGCTTTACTAGGGGTAGGTGTCATCAGAATTGTTCTAGACTCCTTATTTATACATTGCGAAGCAGAATTCTAATTAATCGGCCGCCATCTTGGATTTTGACCATTTACAGCCTCTGCACACAATCCTGTTAAATAGCAACAGGAATATTCTTAATGACCATCTTTTCTAGGTTAGATTTAACCCCATTGTAAAAGGTCTAGGATGATAAAAGGCACCTTTACACTGGGTGGAGAGCAAAATACCATAAAATGAAGCACTCTTGGCTCAATGGAGTATCCATGTTTCTGATACAGTAGATCTACTTGTAGTCATCACAGAATGCTGTTCTATGGCTCAAATTAATCAGAAGGGTTTATTCTATTGATATCATATGAGATTGGGTGGGCAAATGTGGGATAAGGGGTTGTTATATCTATGTTTGTAGTGTCCATTGACATTTTCTCAGTGAAAACTTCCAATTTGCGAGTTCATACTCCGATGTTCCCGAGCCTCTGGCACAGCCAATTCTCAATTCTCATGCACATAACAACCATCAATGAATAGGAAATTATGTTCTCTTTCAAATAAGTCCCTTACCTTAGACATCCTGGGGTAGGAAGGTGCTATTAGAGTTCAAAACCTGAGCATACCTCCAAAATGTTGTGATGTAAAAACAGACCCAAAAGTGGCATGAACCCGCATGTGGATGACAAGCCAAAACCGGTAGTGCATCCCAAGATATTCAATGTTAACATCTTGAATCTTGTTCTAGGGACCCTAAGGAAGAAAAAAAATGCTATGGGGGTGAGTTGTGGGGGGGGTGCACGAGGGGTGCCAGTAGCTCATGGACTATAGCCACTGCTGATAAAAAGCAGACGGAGGACGGTCCCGGGGGGTATTCCGGATCCAATCCTCGTCGTCACTCTGACCTTTACAATTGGTCGAGGGTGGACATCCGAAATTGGTAGGACCAATTGGACACTGTTCCCAGGAATTGGGAATGAACACGCGGAACTTATTGTTCGCGTTCTGCCAGATCCGCCTCATCACGTCATTAGGCGGGATGGGGTCCTCTGGGGCATTTCCTGGTTCCTCAGCGTTAGCCGGAACCTCCCCCTCTTCCGCATCCGAATGAGCCGGACTACGGAGAGGGCTGAGACGTGCTGGATTGAATACCAGCGCAGCCGCCACGGCGGCCGCTGCTCCCGCGGCGGCGGTCATATCTGCCACAAGGGCCGGGGTGGGGGTGGTGGTGTCTGTGCTGGAGGGCGCCGGAGTATTGGCTTCGTTTATGTCCATAGCCTCATCCGTCTCCTCCTCAGCCCGGGGAATAAGGGGCTGTCCTCCGGAAGGTTGTTCCGGTAATCCCTCTGCTAACACAGAGTCCGGCAAGTTAGCTAATCTTGCCTTCTCGTTCCGGCGAGCCTGACGTCCTCTCTCCTGGACAAACTCGTCCGACTGGTTACTGTCGGCCGAGCTCGACCGGTTTGAGGCCCCCCTCTCACCTTTACTGCCGCGCCCCCTAGGTGTGGCTTTCAGCGCTTTTATTCGCGCCTTCTCCTCCGCACTGGAAGATCTGGTTCGCACTGTACAAACCGCCTCGTCAACCAAACAAGATATGGCAATATCTCGTTTGATGTTGTGAGTATCCATGTAGTCTTCAATAGTGGCTACATCCAGGATGTACGAAACTACCCCCTGCGTATTAGTGGCAGCAATCTCGTACTCCTTCCGGGTTTTCGGTTCTCGGAGTTTCCCGATTCGTGCCCGGTACCTGTTGACTCCAGTCAACAACATCCCGGCAACTCCACAATTCGGGTCCAGAGACAGAATTGGGAGTGCGGGCATTAACCGCTTTATGTCTGCGATATGTAAATCGAAGACAGCTCGCCGTAAGCAGTAGCATACGCGTAGTCCTTTCTGGAGTGCCTCCCAGTACACAAACCAGTCCGGGGGCATCTCCTCCTGCTCCTCCACTAACAGGAAGAGCAATATCGCCTGCCTTGTGAGCGGGTCTATCCGGCGGGGAGCTCCCTCCGCCGTGAGTCTTAGCACGTCCTCGTGCAGTTCTACTTCACGTCCATCGTAATTGGACATGAAGCCTCCTAGTGTTGGTACTGCCGGGCGGGGTTTTTCAACGTCCGCCGGCGGTTCTCCATGGTACAATGGACCCGGATCCTGATACTCAGCTTCACCGGTATCAGCGTGACCGTCAGCAAGGCTGATGGCCTCAATGTCTAGCCCTTCCAAGTAATTGGCGGCGACATTAGCAGGGCGTAGCGGTGACTGAGAGTCAGCGTCGACGTCCATTATCTCCCCTTGTCCCAGGAAATCCATAGATTCCTGGTCCACGAGGTCAGGTTGATTAACAACCACATTTCCTCCGCTAGCGGAGTCGCCCTCTTGAAGAGGGTCCACCTGTTGGTGGTCTGTCTCGGAAGACATGTTTTTGTGTCACACTCAAGAAAAGTGTTTGTTGATGGATTTATAGGGGATCCACCTCCCCACAGTGACAATGGTCGTGTCCGAGCTCTCACGTCTGCTCTGGACCGCCTCTCAACCCCAACTGGCGATTCCCGCCGCTCCGCGGGCCTTATATAAGGCGCGCCACCGCGCATGCGCAACCCCGCGCGTCCCGTGACCCAGTTCCTTGGAACCAGGTCACCACGCTTTCAATTGTAAACAGGTACCCTCATTCCACGTGTTAATCCTTACGCTCTGTCAACTCGTCGAGAGTATCAATGAAATATATATGAATGGCATAATAAAGCACATTCACCGGATTATCCGTCCATCACCCATGGGATCCTTGACAGGGGGACTATCACGATCATTCCGACCGTACTTACTTCCACACATAACTGATTACAACATTAAAATATTTAACAAGATTACAGGACACCACACTCGTTGTGTACCGGCTTAGGTTATACCGTCCCTAGCTAGTAACCGGGGAATGCGTCTTATGTTTTTAGGCATAACATTAGACCTGGTTCCAGGACACGCCTTTTCTAGAGTGGATTTAGCCTTAACCACACTCTTCCGGGTCCTTTTCCCTTCAGCCGGCGAGACTTTATTAGCCGCCTTCTTCCCGGATCTTTTTGGGATGACGGGCCTTTGCACCATTAGTTTCCGGGAAACCTCCTTTCGCGGCCTCCCGCGTTTCCGGGGAGGTTCCTTCACTAATTTCCGCTGTTCACTTTCCTCTATCAAAGTATCAACTTCCAACTCATACGAGTCCAGGGACAAATCTCTCCCCTTCCATTCTCTTAGTCGAGCTACATTAGATTTATACATCTTCCCCTGTAATGAACGGATCACTACAGTACTGTCACTTACTATCCGGGTAACCACAAAGGGCCCGTCCCAATTACTAGCAAGTTTCAGAGTCGATAACGGCTCATGCAATCTTACCACTTGATCACCGACTTTGAACCGTCGCGGCCTGAGGCCTAGATCATAGCCCGTTTTCTGCCAGGTGGCATTCTTCTGTAATTCAGTTCTGACCAATTCATAAGCATATTTGAATTGATCTCTTAATGACTCCACAAACATCACATGGCAGGGGGTTTCCGGGTTCATTCCAACCACCCCAAATACCAGATCAGCGGGCATTATCAAATCTTCCCCGAAAACTAACAGATTCGGGGAACAGGAAGTACTAGAATGGACAGTGCTATTATATGCATGGCATACATAATCACACTGCTCATCCCAGTCATCCATTTTATCATTTACCAGGGATTTCAACACCTGAATCAATGTACGATTGAATCTCTCAACCATTCCATCACTTTGTGGCCGATAGGGATTTGTTCTCGTTTTACAAATCGCCAGTCGGTGACACATTTCCTGCCAAAGATCAGATTCAAATTCCCGACCTTGGTCACTATGCATCATTAGGGGAACCCCAAGATGCAATACCCAACCTTTAACAAAAGCTTTTGCACAGGTTGCTGCTTTGTGATCCGCTAATGGAAACACTCTCGTATACTTAGTATAATAGTCAGTGACGACCATCATACAAGTATTACCCTCAGGGGTAGTTTTAAACCCACTGATAATATCTATGGCGACTCGCGCAAATCTTACACCAAACAACTCCTGGGACAAAGGCATTTTACCCATCCCAGGCCCAGGTTTGTTTTTACAACAATCCGGGCAAGTAGCAATCCATCTTAATAGATCACTACTCATCCCTGGCCAGTAATATCTCCTTTTCAGACGTTCCAGGGAACGCTTTTTCCCGAAATGTCCACTGGTCAGGTGTCCATGGCAATAATACATAACATCCCTCCGCATACCGGAGGGGATTACCACTTGCCGGACTCTCCTACCGGATGAATTAATCTTCCACCGGTAGACGATTCAGCTCTGGACCTCCAGCTCTGCCCATTGAGCTATTAGTCGTCTCATTTCCCGATTCTCCAGGGAAATCTCAGACCGCGGGGGCCGTATCTTCCTAGGTAACAATACCAACAACCGGCTAAGGTTAGGATCCTTTTCCTGGAATTTCCGGATGGTTCCCATGGACCACTCCAGAACCCCAGTTCCCTTGATCTCAAAGGGAATCCTTGCTCCGGCTATGACAGCCTCATGCTGACCACAGTCATCACAGTTGGTGTTTTCGCACTTCCTGATAGGACGTCGGGAACGTGCATCAGGGAGGGGCTACAGGATTTTTCCCCCTCTCAACATGTTGGTGAAATAAGAGATAATGTCTTATCATTTCCATGTTTCTCCTACATATTGTAAAACATCTAATCCTTTACATATATAAAAATTGGCACAGCAGCTTTTTTAACCATTGTTCTGTAGTAACATGAAGATGTACACCTGCTGTAGCTTCCAGTCACATGTTGTGTTCGTGAGATTCACAAAAAAATGTTTTTTGCTGGGAAATTATATTTTTTTGATAAACCTTATCTTAAGCATAATGTTGCATTATATATCTATACATACATTCAGTAAAAGAAAATATCATTACCATTTTCCCTACTATATAGGACTTTATAGGTCTTTATTTTTTCGGTTTTTATCCCAGTCTGTGCATCTTCATAATCAAACACATTTCTTCTTTAAATTATTTACAAGAACACACCCTTGTTTCATATGCGAGGTAGCTCCGTGAACAGTTAATGTATGTACCTTCCTTCTTATCACAGATTATTTGCTATTATTTCTCCAAAGCCCTGTAATAATAGCTGCTGAACAATGGTATTGCTAAATCTTATGAACACAACATACTGTTTAACGAACACAACATTGATTAAAAAGCATGACATGATTAGAAATATAATATTTACATTATTGGAACATGTAGTAGATGTTTGTACAATTTGAACAGTGAAGGTTTACCAACTTTCTGATTGGTTAACTTTGAATAATGGTGCATTAAGTAATCTTATGAACACAACATCTTATGAACACAACATCTAGGTTTACATGTAAATATACATGGAATCAACCAGTTATTTGCCATGAGCTTATTGTTAACTGTTGATTATAACAATTGTAAGTGAGTATTCATCATGGCCCACCTTGTAAATGTCTTTTCTTTCTACCATCTCACCAACACAACATCTTCTGAACACAACATCTTCTGAACACAACAGCTTCTGAACACAACATGTAGATTTCCACATAGATAAAGATGAAATTAAGTATATTTTTGCCATGCCCTTATTGATTGATGTTGATAATCACCATAGTTATTGATTTCCAATCAGAACCCTGCTTCTAAGCTTCCTTTTGATACTATCTTATTAACACAACATTATGAACACAACATCTTCTGAACACAACATCTACTGAACACAACATCTTCTGAACACAACACCTTGTAGACACAAGTTGTTGATTTAGATACAGATCTAGATTGAAATCGACCATGAATTTGCAATGAGGTCATTGATATCTGTTGATTATGACAGTAGTATTTGATTTGTTATCAGAACCCTGCTTCTAAATGTGTTTTTCCTACTATTTTACTAACACAACATTATGAACACAACATCTTATGAACACAACATCTCAAGAACGCAACATCTTATGAACACAACACCTCACGAACACAACAAGTGGGTTTCTAGCCAAACTATCCTAAACTATACCATTTCAATGCCATGAGGTGATTCATATGACCTTCCTATGCTACATACTAAGTGATTTTTAGGATAAATTTGCTTGTATATAGCAAATATCTAACATCTTCTGAACACAACATCTTCTGAACACAACATCTTCTGAACACAACATGTCTAGAAACCGCATAAATATGCTGAAATTCAAAGGTTTAGCTATGCACACCTTTAGATATGGCCACAAGGACTAAGTACCTGGATTTACATGTAATTTCAGTTTAATATAGTTGGGAAAATTGCCTTTTCAAATTTGGGCCCTTAAACAATACGTTTTCTGATTGATTTTTGAAGCTCTAAAGCAAGGGGATATAATTTCCACTGCCATTTTATTTTAATCAGGCAAACATATGGGGTATAGTAGATGGGTTATATGTCAAAAAAATATGTCACAGCATGTTTTCACTATCAACAAAATAACCACAAAGTTGCTGTAATTATATCATATGTGTGGGAACCTATCTTTAACCAAATATGGAGAAGTAGGAAATAATGAGAAAAAGAAGAAAAATTCACGTTCATATTGCCCGCACCGTACTTTCAAAAATATGAAGTGAAAATATTAAAACAAATATAAAAACATGATAAAACATCTGTCTAAGTCAAATATGTGTCAGGGGACATGTATTTTGGGCTGTTTTTAGCCATATAAGACCGTTTTTCTTATAAAAATGTTTATAAATCACTTCAAATTACACATTCATACTAATTAGCAGTGCAAAGGTCACACATCAGTAGGAAAAACGTAAAGGATAAACCTGATTTCTCAGATTTATATTGAAAAAAGTGACATTTCGGGGGTCGGAAAAATCCTGTAGCCCCTCCCATCAGCATTCACATGCTTTACCCCAGCTCTATGCTGGATCTGACTTTGCTCCAAACCGAACTCGGAAAGGTGTGCTAGCCAACGGCCAATCATTCCTTCCGCATCTTTGAAATTCAATAACCATCTCAAAGAGGAATGATCTGTTCTTAGCGTAAAATCTGACCCCCAAAGGAAATGTTTGAACTTTTTAGTATAAACTATCACAGCCAACAATTCCCTTTTAGTGGTACAATAATTACGCTGGGTCTTACTCATAGTATTACTAGCAAAGGCAATGGGAACCTCCACTCCGTCTTGGACTTGACTGAGGGCGGCCCCAATACTCTCATTACTAGCATCTGTATCCAATACAAAATGACCATCCGGGGTGGGATACTTTAACACCGGGGTCTCTACAAACAACTTTTTTATTGCTAAGAAAGCTGTGTCCTGTTCCCTCCCCCATGGGAACTCTTCCTTCCTATTTCCGGGTGTCCAGTGTGACAAACACTGGATCGGATAGGCTACCCGGGAATACCCCGGCAGGAAATCCCTATAGTATGAGCAGAATCCTAGAAAGGATCGCACATCTTTAGGACCCCTGGGGACTTCCCATTCAGTCACACTCCTGATCTTTTCCGGATCCGCCTTAACCCCCTCGGTGGAAATAATCCGCCCTAGGTAGTTAATATCCTTCTTAAACAGATTGCATTTCTTTGGTTTCAATTTGAGACCATTAGACATGATTCTGTTTAAGACTTCCTCTAAATTACTTAAACAATCCGCAAAGGTCTTTCCAAACACAATTACGTCATCCAAGTAAACTAGACATTTCCGCCATAATAAATCACTTAACAGTGTCTCCATCATGGCTTCAAAGGTGGCCGGCGCGTTACATAACCCGAACGGCATTACCTTATATTCAAACAACCCGATATGGCTGGAGAACGCAGTTTTCTCCATATCCTCAGGCTTCATGCCTACTTGCCAATACCCGGACTGTAAATCCAGGGTACAAAACCATTCATTCCCTCCCAGGGAATCAATCGTCTCATCTATCCTAGGAAGAGGATAGGAGTTCTTTTTAGTCAACCCATTCAGTTTCCGGTAATCAATACAGAACCGTATGCTACCATCCTTCTTGGTTACCATACACACAGGGGAGGACCAAGGACTCATGCTGGGAACAATAACATTATCCTTCAGCATTTTCGCTATCTCTTCCTCAGCTACAATCTTCTTCTTGAGGGGTAATCTCCTATAAGGAATCTTAAAAGCGGGGTTATCCCCGGTTTTAATTTCATGCAATACCTTATTGGTTCTCCCCAGGGGTTCCCCTGGGGCCGCAAAAGCTTGCCTGCATCTCTTCAGCATAGCCTTTAGGGCTTCCTGATCATTCTCATCCGTTATGGACGATCCTGTTAACAACTTAGTTAACTCTTCATGCAATTCCTCTTCCCCTCCTTCTTCTAACCTCAGGTCTTGGTGGCTACCGGTGACTGCCTCCGCAAGTATCACTTTCCCAACTTCAGTGCCTTTCTCAAGATATACTGTGGAGTTTCCGGGGTTGGAAATGGGTGTCACTGTCCATCTGGAATTCCCTACTAGGGTATCCGCAGATTCCAATCCCTTCCGGGATAATACAGCCATATCCGGCTCGAATACCGCTAATCCTTTCTGGATTAGCCTCCCTGAACTGACTAACACGTCACAGGTCATTCCCGGGGGAATCTTCACAGTCTGTGCCACACTAGCGACACTACTTATCACTCTCAACTTACAGAGTATGGTCATATAATACGGGTATTCAATTTTCAACTTCCCACTTTTCGGATTCAAAGTCGCACCGAAAAGCGCCGCAAAATCCAAACCAAGAATACCATCATCTTCAATCTCAGCTATGGTCGGGGCCCAAACAAATTCTTTCCCGGCCACAGAGATTATCAGAAAAGTCCGTCCAAATGTCCTCATTCTGGTACCATCGGCCGTACATGCGTTTACCCTCATTGTGAGGTTCTCACACATATTCGGCAATAAGCTGATGAATCTCTTAGAGACCATGGAGTGGCTAGCTCCAGTATCCATAAGAAACTCCCCAGTCTTTCCTTGTACAGAACAGGAAACGTACCACCTCTTCCCATCAGTTACTGAGGGATTCCTAGTAAACCGGTGAAGGTCACTATCAGTGCCCAGGTCGAACCCACATCCTTTCAGGCAAGGATGACCTGGGGGAAGCCTGGTTCCTCCAACCTTAACCAACTCTTTGGTTATTGACTCCTCTAAACTGGCACTAGGTTTCCCATACGCGCACCCCTGGGCGCCTGTTGTACCAGTCTCCCCAGCCTCATGGTTTCCGGGATGTACGGTCCCATCTCCCTTCTTGCTGGACGCATTCACTGCTAATGAATCTTCACCGCCAACGTCGGTGATAATCTGACATATTTCCTCAGGGGTTACCGTCCTGCCATCCCCGGTAACCCCCTCTAATTTCCCGAAACCTCACTTCTTAAAACAGGTTTCTCTGCTTTGCATTCAGATGCAAAGTGCCCTTTGACTTGACATCTGTAACACTGGACAGTGTTACGATCGACCCTAGGGCGGCGCCTGGTTTGATTATCAAACACCTCGTTCATGCGTTTAATCATGGACTCCATTAAGGTATTTAATGAGTTTCCTGACGCATTTGTTTTATCCGGAGTGGTCGTCTCCGGGGTCTGGGTTTTTCTGACTGGCTTCAGTCTGAGGCTCCCGAATGTCGGGTTTCCGGGGGGTTTCCGAATAACCTTTGTTACTAGGAAGCTTCCCGGAAGCTGGGGTTGAGCTAGATTTCTGTCGACCCTTGAATTTCAGGGCGTCTACTCTCTCCTCCCCTTCAGATTCTTCCGCGGAAGAATCGTCTGCATCTAAGGAATGTTCAATTCCAGAGACGCGCTGCCCCCTATTAGCGGGTATCATACCAGCCAACAGTATCTTCTTCTTGTCATGTTGATCAATCGCCATGAACAAATCCGCTAGGGAAGACCCAGCTTCCCAAGCTCTACCACAAACTTTAGCATGTTCGGGATCACTCAATCCACTAATAAATCTTACAAATAGGGATTCTATGTAATATTCAGCATCCCTACTCCATTCTGGCCTAGCCTGCCCCAATAATCGCTGCAATTCTAGCCCAAAAATTTTAGCAGATTCCTTAGGTTTCTGCGTTCTTCTCTGAAACAGAGTCCAGTGATCTACTGTCACCATTTTCCCAAAGGTATTTCAAGCTAATACTTCCAGCTGGTCGTATGTAGCTTCCGGCCCGTAAGTGTCCCTCCATTCTTCAACCACTATCTTACCCGGGCCGTCACTCAACCATATCACAAAAGCTCCCAAGGATTCCTCCTTGTTCCAGCAATTGTACTTACAATCATCTAAAAGTGATTGATATTCTTCCTTCCAGGGTCGTAAACCCCTGTAAGGCTTAGTCACGCGTGCAGTTCTTTTAGCGGCATAATTAGAATGCACTAATTGACCCGACATGCGTCTACTCCAAGCCAGTAAGTCTGTACCGTCTTGACCTCGGCTGGAGCAATCTAGTCCCAAATTACCTATGGCTGGGTCTCGATTATGTAATCGGTGTTCCGCCGGGGTCATTGTTACCCTTCGGTTCAAAGGAACCTTTATCTTGGGTATATCGTCAGAAGATTTATCTGATTCTGAGTCTGTACCCTCATCAAAGCGTGGGCCTTGATAACCGGACAATCCCTGAGTGTTTTTATGCACTGGATTTGACCTTCCCTTCGTTTTCTGCTGTGACCCCTTATTCAGACCACCTCTCGGCCTATTTTCAGGGTCCTTATCGACTCCCGAATGTGTATCAGTGGCCGGAGGTGGATATGAATAAGTTGTATCCGGGCAATATCTATAATTACCCTTGCTATCATAATCTCCCGGGTTTCCATACTGAGCCGGATCATCCCCCGAAAAGGGGTTCAATGAGCCATAACTATGGTTCACGACTTCATCTCGGAATTTATTTTTATAATGTCGAGACACTTCCTCCTCTGGAGACATTTCCCTGTTAACCTGACCAATACTGGCATGATTAACTGGTTCCCGTTCAAGAGAGCGCCCGGTGATATTCACTCTCTTTGAATCCTTCCCTCTGTTTTTATACACAGAGTCCTCCACATTCCTCAGTCCATTATCATTAATAAATGGATCGAATTGAGGTAATGCATCTACTTGCCTAGCAGCAAGAGTGCTGTCCAGAACAGTTTCCGGCCCGATAGCTGGAACTTGTTCCCCCCCCTGCTGTTCCGTTGCCTTCGACAATTCACTCCGCAGGAGAGTTTTCCTGGCTTCCAGGGAACAGACAGCCGCCACTTCAGCTTTCCGTTTCCTTTCTAACTCCTCCGTTTCTTCCAGGATTTGTATCCTGGTGGATTCGTTATCCTTGACCAACTGGTCTCTGCCCTTCTCGAGCTCTTCTGTCCCCCTCTTCAGGGCATACCATTCTCTAGAGTATTTTTTTAACTCCTTCTCATACCTCTCCTTAAGAGATTCGGAGTGTTCATTCTCCTTCTGGTTCTCAGCAATCTTTGCTTGAATCTTTTGGTATTCATGCGATTCCTGAGCAACCTTCTTTTTCATATACCGGTTGTCTTCTATCAACCGTTCTCTCTCTTCTATCAGAGTTCCTTTTACCCTCTGATTCTCAGAGAGGATCTCGTCCCTTTCTTTTATCAGGGATGTCAATTCCTCAGTCAATGCAGCATACTGATCTTCCATTGACTGCTTGTCCAATCGGACATTCTCCCAGTAGAGGTCATCCTCTTCCCGAGCCAAACGCTCGTCATATTCCCTCTGGAATCTCTCATCCCCTACATAGGGTTCCACCCAGGAAAGATCCTGCAATTTCCTCTTCTTCTGTTCTGGCTTCAAGCCCTCCCCAGGGTCCATCCCTGGCACCTCCAGGCGAGTTGATTCCAACTCCCCTTCACTCAGCTCTGGGCCAGAGCCGCCCAGGCTACCACCGGTAGCCATTGTCTGTCCACTAAAGGACTGTCTGTCCACCCAAGGACTTCCTGTTCAGTATAACCCGAACATATTCCCGAACAACTAACTTGTTCTGCTACCTTCACTGCTACTGGTCACGGCACCAGTGTGGTGGTTCGTAGTTAACTCTAGGTTAAAGAACAACGATCACGGCAGTTTCCAGGTGCGAGAATATATCTGTCTTTATTCACAGGAATAACAACTCTAGTTCCTTCACTAGGGAACGATCAGTGTAGAATTAATACACACAGGTAGATCAGGTTTCTCTATAAATAGAGGAAACGGTCAGTATACAACTCTTAGCATACAACTCTGTCCGCACGGTTGGACATGTGAAGTCTCTCGTCAGTCGGGCCTGCACTGACTGCCGTTCCAGGTAAACACATGGGTCTTATATAACACCGGCTCTTAGATCACGTGGCCAGGTGGGTGGGTCGGCCGCCCACCTGAGAGCGGCACACGATTACCTGAAGAGGACCTGCGCCCTCTCCCGGGAACTGTGTGCACTAGCTCCAGGTGGAGAAGCCGAGTAAACAGACGTTACCCGGAAATACCGTGTATGAGATTAATATGTAATATCATGCCCCTACACAACTATGGTATGTCCTACTCTCTCACTCTTTCCTTTTGTATTGAGAATGACATCTTTTTAGAATAACACGCATTTAGGCCTCATTTAGGCTTCAAAATATTGAAATATGACAGAAAAATCTAGAGAAAATATTTGTTTCTACACAATTGTAAAAAGAATATTTATGGCATATTTCTCAAATAACGTATCATCCTGCTAATCATCAATCATAACCAACTTGTTTGTTTTTAATCCATCCTAAATCCCAATCATGTTCCTGACTTTATCCATTAAAGCCTATTAAGCTCTTCATAATTCCATCTCCATGATCATTAACCCTTGGACTCCTTGCTCACTAATTATTGCCCACTTCATTGCTGGCAACAACGATACCAAGTTAACCTTCACCATACCTCAGTTATGAATTGATTGTGATAGATGACTATGATCTATTACTAACATGGAATGGCGGAATGATGAGAATTTAATGAGATTTCCAGTTTAATGGATTGCATTTGACAGATTAGACAAGATTAAAGATTGATGGCAGATAGTATTTATTATACTTTCATTTTGGACCAATGCACAGTAAGACTACTTTGCCCCTAAGAAGCTTACAATTGGGCATCACTATGACGCCTTGGATTAAGATGAGGACAAGATTTCATGAAATTCCCTTTAGCCTCATTATAATCAGCTAAAGGGATAAAACTTGCTGCACCAGCAGCAACAGTCAGAGTGCAGGTTGATAGCAGTGAAGTAACAAAAGAGTTTGAGAATAATACCATCATTAATATATATACTTTAATCAGGTTCCGGCCGTTTTGGGGAAATGAGACAGTTGGGGTCTAAAGGGTTAGAAATAGATACAGCTAAACTGTACCACGTGCTACTCTGAATACGATGATAGGTATTATGCAGGTCTGGCTAGATTATAATACAGGCCTGAACACTGCTAAATGGCATGTCCATCTGAGCTACACGGACTAGCCTTGAATGAGTAAAAGGGATGAACTATCACAACTAGGGGTATGATTATCTGAGTAGAAAAATGATGATGTCACATATATATCTGCCTAAACATCACAAAAAAAAGATTAGTATTATGCAAGGGAAAAAAACATTTCCTCTACTTAGCTCTACTTATGTATATATATTCTCATTCTATATGTACGTTGAAAAGATCAATAATTACGTGAAATCTACTGAAAAATGCTTTGTACATAGATCTCAGTTGAATATATACATATTTTACCTGAAGATGCATGGGCGGCGGTTATAATCTCCAAAGGAAGAAAGAACACCAAAGGAAGTCCATTAGACATACATGGCTCACTCTTACCAGATCGATGCAACTATTATTTGGCCGTACATTATCGGTGGCCATACATGATCGGTGGCCGTACATGATCGGCAGAGTACAAAACCCACCTAATACCCCCTGCACTACGATATTTAACTCATCTACTCATACCTACAGGCTGTAATGTATCTTTGGGGAGTTTATTAGAAAAAAAAAACTCCCAAAATATTTATAGGGGCCAAAGGAGGGGGGACTCAAAGTACAACCGATCATGTACATCACATGACGTACATGATAGGTTTGGAATGTCATGTAAAATTTTCTCATTACCCACTGCTTCCCATGTCTCTGATTATACATATTTAGACCTACATCATATGTACACCTGGCTATGATTGCTTCATGTTTTAAACATGGTCAGAAAGGGGCCAAAGGAGGGGGGCTCAATGTACAACCGATCATGTACGTCACATGACGTACATGATCGGTATTGAAATGTCATGTAAAATTATCTTAACAGTCGCATCTTTACTTTTCTAACATATTACATTTCAAGACACACATCATATGTACACCTAGGTTAGGTTTATTTATGTTTTATCATATTAAGAAAGGGTAAGGCAGTCAATAAATCTCCAATCATGTACATCACCGATCATATACGTCACATGACATACATGATCGGTATTGAAATGTCATGTAAAATTATCTTAATGGTCGCATCTATACATTTCTAACATATTACATTTCAAGACACACATCATATGTACACCTTGGTAAGGTTTATTTATGTTTTATAATGTTCAGGAAGGGTAAGACAGTCAATAGATCACCGATCATGTACGTCACCGATCATGTACAGCCACCAATCATGTACGGCCACCGATCATGTATGGCCACCGATCATGTACGGCCATTTTTCACTTGCATTGGTTTGGTGAGAGTGAGCCATATCTATATATATAATGATACCATCGAAGCTATCAAAAAGCTCCTTTTAGATTGTCTTAAATGTGGCTGTCACGTAAGAGTCATTGGTCTCATGGGAACCACACCCAGTACATAAAACACCTCAGTACACATTTAATATATATATAGTTATCATCGTTATAACTCCTTGAGAGAGGCTGGTTTAGTAAAACAGTCTCCTTAGCTTCTCTTCTTGTGGTAATCCCCAAAAGCATACCAGTAATAACTGATCCCAATATAAATCACAAAATGACTTCATCTGTTTTTACAGAACCTTGCAACGTCAAGCCATACTCCTAAATTACAACATTTTACTGCGTAAATGAACCCCTGCATATAAAGTAACATTAATTATTTTTTATCAAATACGACAGCTTCATTGATTTAACCAAGGAGTGCCGTATTTAACACCCCCCGTGAAATAACCCATGGCCGTATTTCACGGCCCTGTGACGTCATCAAAATGACGGTTTGTTTACATTTGAATGGTTTAGGAAAAGCCTATTTCAGCTAAATTAGGCCCTACCCCCCATAATAATTTAATTTGAATCGAAAACATAAAAAAATAAACACAAAGGAACACTCGTTTTAGTCTGTTGATTGGGTTATATCACTTGTTAGATGTCAGGCCGCATTTCACTCGGCCTATGGCATCGTGAAATACGGCCTGACATCTAACTCGTGAAATAACCCAGCCAACAGACTAAAACTTGTGAACCTTTGTCTATTTAACCCTTTTAGGGCGGCCAAATATTAATACAGTTAGCAGGGGAGGGCGAGACTTTTTGCAAGACTTTTCCCTAAGGACGAGGCTTTACTGGATCTTATAGAGTTATGAAGACTATAGTCAATGCTGGCCCAGCCATGGCATCAACTATAGTCGATGCTCACCCAGCCATGGCATCAACTATAGCTGATGCTCGCCAACAAAGGGTGAAACATTTTTTCTCTTCACAATTATTTCTTGTCCTAAATTGTACAGGGACAATAACCTTGTTTGGCTCTCTGAATGTGTATTTTATTCATTTGTGTCCTTAGTTTATCATAAACTAGTAACAGTATGTTTAAATGTGTATTATTACTATGATTGGCTAGAGCAGCTCTCAGTAATATGGGTAAAGTAAATAGACAGCTCACGTTTGATGTCTTAGAACATTGGATGAGGTCTTGTTGCCCTTTACACTGATGCTGAAAAATCATTTCAGAAATTAGATGTGTTATATGCCTCACAGCATCAGATTTATATCGATATGACACAGACCAGGTACATTTACTCTCCACTGTGCTTTCCTCGGGCAAATACTACCCCTAAACAGAGGAAATTCAATATAATGTGTGTCTCTATCACAATGTTCTTTGTATTGATGTGCACCTCAATGCATTTTCATTTCTATTCAATAGTGCCTACAGGTCTTTATACATTCTAGAAATGAGTGTTGATAGTTGAGAAATGTAATATACAATTATGTTTTACAATCAGACAGATGGATTTTGAAATACGATGGGTCAAATATGGAAAATAATTTCAGATGACTTTTTTGTGCATCATTAAAGAAGTGTTATCAGGCCTTTAAGCCCTCTAGAATAGAGAGCCCCTGAACGGGGGCCCTCTAAACTTGGGCCCTCTGAACTGGGGCCCTCTGAGCTGGGGCCCTCTGAACTGGGGCCCCAAGGAACTTAGGCCCCCAGGAACTAGGGGCCCACAGGGCACAAGTAGAATCACTGTAACGCTCAAATGGGAGTCCAGCCCAGATCACTGAGGTAACTCTCCCCAAGACTTCCTAATATTAGTGGGACTCTATAATAACTCTATAATGACTCCTGTTCTAAGAGTCATAGTTAATTGACTCCCTACCTTGCATTAACTTCTGTCTTACAGAGTCATGAACTGGAGGACTCCATATGGGGGAGTCACACCTCCATAGGTAACATGTGTAGCCGACTCCCTTTTGACCCCCTAAACTATGCTGAATCTCTTGAAAACTTAAACTTTCAATATCTCACCAGTTCTGAGCCTTTCCACTAGAGGGCCTCACAATATAATTTGTAGAATTTTTCTCAGAACAGTCCAGAGAACAGTGCCTGTCATCATGGTTTTAAAATGACCCTTTTCATCTGATCAAGACAGAACTAATCCTGTACAAGTTTGAAGGTCTTGCCGCTATTCGAAAAGTGACTTCTACATCATGGATTTATTAATGAATGGTATCTTCAGAAAGGCCTAACCCAGGGGAGTCATTTAAATATTAGGTTGGCGTCCCCCCCCTTCCACACGATTTTAAATAGTCGATATTTTCATTTTGGATCGATCCACTGTCACCCAGAGACTCTCTATGTTAAAGCACTACCGAGTGAAAACTTGTCAAACAAAGTGAAATTTCAGAAAAAGTAGGAGGGGGGGGGGCTGGAACATCAGAACAAAAGGGCCTAATAGACATAACATTCTGGTAACGAGCCTAATACTGAATATTGGTTGAGTTTAAGCTGTGATAAGAGCCATTTTCGAAATACTGCTTGGCCTCTGCCACAAGTGTTGACTTGACTTCAAAATGAAGGCATGAGAGATAGGAGCCCTCATTTGGATTATTGTAATGCAGGCTGTTTATTTAAAAGTTTAGATGTAACAAGTAGTGACTTTTCATATCAGGGACAGAAATACCCCTGGTGCCGAAGAAGTGCCCAGCCAAGAATGCTTTCTGTTCGTTATCTGCAAGCCTGTAAGAACTGTAGGGGCCATACATAGAAGTAGCTGACAGGGAACTAGCAGTCAATAGGTAAGTATATTTGCAACTAGACCTGCTCTTAGTTGATATATTCCAACTTCTGAGACATGCTGGTCTCTACTACATTAGGGAAGTTCCTGCAGTGCCTCCATATTGGGACACAAGATGAAGACATAGCACTCTTTGTATTTGTGTTGAGGTATGAATCATGAGCTGCCTACTCATTAGCCTGGGAACTAGTGTAGTATGTAGAAGGCATATGTCATGTAATTGGCATGTACCACCTAAAGGGGAGTTAAAGTAGGTAACAATGCAATTATGACATTAGTGAACATCCTGCTCAGAATTTATAATGGTTTGTTTCTAGGCACTGATTATCGGAATACTCATTTTTATATTCTCAATCATCATCATTAATACATAACTGTGCAGAGGCATATCCATCAATCTGACAGTATATATGACGATGGCTAGAATCCATGTCCTTACCTTACGATTAGCTTTCCATTGATTAAACTGTCAAATTAGATGGTTATATAGCATCATTGTTTGAATACCATAGAGCATAATGAATACCAGGCCTAATGATTGAAGAAAATCACTATAGATATAATGGAAAACATTCCATGCCAGGTTAATAAGCTTGAATAAGCTTGTAGGTTACGCTGAAAATTGCACTCATGAGTCCAGGTACGGTATTAATACCAAAGCACTTGCTCTGCAATTTCCCCAATAGTACGGGAAGACTATCAATGACAATCCAAAGATAACACATCATAGTAGGTCAGATGGCACTCTGTGAGTTGTAGAGGGAAATCTATCCTCTGGTTTTGTGTCACATTCCGTCAAGCAAGGGTCCTATCCACCTCGTCAGCAGCCTAACCTTTACAGATGTGTGTCCTGTAGCCTGAAGGTCCTGAAGGTCCTGAAGGTCCTACATAATTATGCATGGTTTAGCGTAACAACTCAAGACCAGGCCATGATTGTAGCAGAGCTCTTTACAACTAAATGAGTGCAACCATAACTAGATGAAGATGAAAATGTAACATATGTATATAAGATGCTATTACTGAGTCTTCAGAAAATGACTATAGCTGGATTTAGGTGTATCAAATAAACAAAATGTCAGGCAGGTTGCATCTCTATATATGTTGTTCTTTTTTGGTCAAACTGTGTAATTTGAGGTAGGTAAATTGGTTTGTTTTTTCCATGGTTACAGAAAGGCAGGATCACTAAAGGTTATTAGCAGCTTCTCTGTCTACTAAGACATTCACCAGATTGGACTGTTTTCTCCATTGTCCTGATTTGACCAATGAGCTGTCATTAGGCATACTGTTCTGCGAAGCCATACTTTCATGTCTTTCTCCAATCAGCAGTGCTGTAGAAAGGTCATCATGCAGCTGCACTATCCAGGAACACAATACTTTGCTCAGATGATTATGGTAGAAAAGGTACAAAGGTAGGTCTAGATTATTAGCAACAAATAGCAAATGAATTTTATGCTCTTTCTAGAAAATATTCCAAACATCTGTTCAATTTTCGTGTACTGTTTAGATTAAGATTTCTTTTCAAATCCTTGCTCTTTTTGATATTTTCATATGAGTCAAACTTACTAATAAACATAATTATTAAAATCCTCAAACTTGCATTTGTGGTTTCCATGGCAGTTGTAAGTCATCTGGTTTATGACAGTCTTAACTCAGAATTATGAACTAGAAACTGGTCAGTGACTCAAAACATTCCAGCGCAGATTTAACAACAAAGTATTAATTATCCCTTCTCAAGAGCAATGTGCAACTTCAAAGTAAAGAGGAAGCCCCTACAACAAGATCAAATAGATCAATGGGAATGATTATCAAATAGCACTCATTCTACACCATTTATTTTGCTTCAGATTTCTTGGCTGTGCCTTTCTTAAATGATTACCTCTCCCCATAGAGACTATTTAGTATACACTAACATAATTGTATCGCGCAGGGAAGAAACCAGATGCTGTCCAATGGAGAGCAGTGATGTAGATACTTTATGACCTCACAACCTATGGAAAGACAAAAAGCCAAACTCATGAAGGCAGATTAGCTTGTTCCTGGTGACACATTGTGCTTCTATACACTGTGGCCTAAGTACCCCCAAGGGTCTTAGATAGGTGCATGCAATGCTAGCAAGAAGGACCAGTTTGGTCCACAATGTCCAACCCCATGGGAAATAGTGAGAGAGGCCAGGATGTCAGCTACCTTGTGGTATGACATCTGTGTGAAAAGGAATTGAGGATATGATGGATGGAGATAAAGAGTATAGATCAATGGTACGTACTTGGACGACATGATCCATGAGCATCTCTACTAATCCTCTATAAAATAGCTGCTAACCAGGGTCATTACACACCCTTGTATGCCAGATATTCTTGTCTTGTGGAGACAGGAACATGGAAGGCCATGACAGGTCACAACCTGGTCATGGTAAAGTCTGGCAGGTGTCACCACCTGCCTTCGTAGTTATCCATAGGGTATTGTATTTCAGGCAGCATGCAATCCAGCATGTTAGAAGCTGGAAAGTCTAGAAAAGGTATGCTGTAATACTAATAGCACAGATTGCATTAATCAAAAGCTTTGTAGTCATCAAGAATTTCTTTCATTGTAATTTTTTTTCACCCTATTGATAATAGGTGATTTTAAGGGCACCTTCCTACCCTTTTTGTGGAATAAAAGATATCACTTGACACACCACTGCATGTTCATCACATTTGATACCTGGCCTTATACAGCAGTATTTAGTTTCAATGAATAATAACTTCTAGCACACTTCATCAATCGTTGTAGCTATATATGCTCATGGAATCAATGCAGACTGATGCAATGCAGGTAGTTCTAAACATTTCTATCGTTGAGGTAAATATGTGGCAGTAAAACGAGGGAGGCCTGTACAAGTAAACTGATAGCAGATTATGTTGAAACTGCTAGAGATATCCTTTACCCTGCCATTGAATTCATAATACCAAAGGCTCCGATACGAGGTAAAACCTACTTCAACAGAGTATATGGGAAGGCTAATCTAATAACTATCATAAAGCTGTATAATGGTTGTACAGTAGCACTTTATGATAATACAAAAAAATGCAATCTCAGTTACTGAGAGGAATTTTGCATGGGGTTAGTATTCTTTGTATTTGGGCTAAGGTATGAACTGTTGGCTGTCTACTCACTTGCTTCCTAATTTATATAGGACATATTTCAATATGCAGATTATGTTCATTACTTGGTATGTACCACTTGATAACTCAAACTACATGATAATCAGAGTATTTGGAATGTCATGTGAAGTGGCATAAATAGCAATATAGATCTCAAATAGCAGGCAGAATTTGCAATAGAATTCATAGTGTCAGATTAGAAGGCAGTTACAAGAGCAGCATTTCATTAACATTCACCTATGTAGATACAATTGCCACAGTAAGGAATTAATATTGCATTTATCTGCAATCTCCGCCTGGCCAGGTCTCCAACTAGCAAGCCATACTGGGGTTGGATCATGTGCTCAAAGCTTTTTGAGTCACCCCTTTAGATGCCAAATATATTTTGCTTCAACATCTGGCTTGTGAGATGTCAATGTGGATTTTACTTGCTGCTTACATCCCTACACTGATAAAAGCAGAACATGTAAAGTGGCCCTCAGATCCCTATTTCTGTGATCATGCATGAATTTGATGCAATTTTTTATCTATCATTGACAGACAGCTTCCATGAGGTTTAGAACTCTTGTCTGCGTATCCTCCTCCCAAAGGCCCTTAAGGAAGATTGTCTGGCGATAAAAAAAACAGATGAAACCAAAGAGATCCAGCAATACAGAATATTTAGACTATGACTGCACTTTTCTGTCAAAAGGAATTCAGCTTAGCTAAAATGTATTGTCATGCTAAGGCCAAAACAAATATATATGTTTCAGGTGCAATTCGATACACAGAGATTTGCTTAACCTACTACCATTTATGGTTAACGAAAATCGCGGCAAATTACTGAAACAAGAAGATACAAAACATTGCATTCAGCTCTCAAAAAATTGAAATCAATGTGCTTTCAACCTGAAACACATCTATTTGGATGCAGGCGTTCACAGTCTGCTTTTATCTGAATCTTTGATGTGAGGATTGAATTTCTAAGTGCCGTTCAATAATGCTTGGCAGACATCTCTTTGAATGACCGCACCATGCTTAGAACGAGACTATCCACAATGTTGGTCAAAAGGATTGTGACAATAATAGCTAAAGTTTGTACATACGATGTGTGGGACAAAAACATAGATTTCCCTAAAATGAGTCAGAATCTTCACAAATAGTATATTTGACATTCTGTCAGTTCCATTGCCCCTAATTTCCCCCAATTCTGCTCTAATTAGATTTTATCACCCAATTTATGGTCATTTTGGAATCAAAGTGGGCAATCTATTTTACCCTCATTGAAAATACACTAAAAAGGCCCACGGTTGGGGGACATTAGATTCCTTTGTGACCTATTAACACCCGCTGATGACATCATTTATTTGAACTCTAATCTCTAAATATTATAGTTTTACAAATTTGAAATGATTTCTCTTCTTTGTATAGGGAGTATTCCACTGAGAGAATTGGCAGGGATTTCATCTGTCGGACGAAATTCGTCCATACGTTTAACACTGTAAATTTTCATCCAACAATGAAATGTTGGCCAACCGACACCAGTGGAATAGTCCCTTATAAGTAGGTCCATTCCTCTTGAGACCTCTTTCATATTAGAGGCAGAGGCAAGGTTGGCGTCTTCTCAAAAAACTATGAGTCAGGATTTTAACATTGACATTATGGACGCTCTTGCCACTTATATAGATTCACATAATATAATATTGATACCTCAGGATGTATCTCAGATAGGCGGTATCTCTCTAACAAGGAAGATGCCCAGTTCGTATCAAACTCCATGCGGTCCGTATTTAAATACATTTATTTTATGTTTCCATACCACTGATGATTAAAAAAATGAAACTGTTCATCAAGATGATTAAGATGTTTTCCAGTATATTTACAACATGAAGGTGCTTTGCAGACCTCTGTGCTGATGAGGGGGAAAAAGAAAGTTATTATTGGAGATGCTCAGAATGCCTCTCATGGTAGTTCATCATTAGGTTATTCCCTTATCACATGCCAGCTCCTCATTCCCAGAGGGTTCAACACCAAGGTTATGCAATGCTATCAAAAGAGGCCGACGATGTCAAAACCAGAACCTGATGTTATTTGTACAAGTCACGTGATGTCAGCACGGAGGTGGATTGGCTGATGGCCAGGCTTGAAGCTACATGGACGTGTCCTAGAATATGTCTGATTGAGCCTACCATTTATATTCCGGTATTGAGTTTTGTATTCTCATTAAAAAAATAAAACACCAATCACATTTAATGACCTTCTACCAACAGCACAAGATACTTCCTCCCAAGCAGTCACTACAGGTTAATTATTGTCTGAAAGGGTATAATTTGGGTCATGTGTGATGCAGATAAACAGCTTCAGTATAAAAAGAACAAGAAGTACTTTTATAGTTCAACCACTTCAATATTTCTGACCTTCAAGCATTCTATAATGGTATCAAAACAAGTTAATTGCAAAGTAATGATAGATATGACTGTGAGAAGGATAAAATAGTTCCTGTATAGGGGGAAATACTTTACAGCTGAAGTCACTTAGTAAGCTAAGACTATTGTTGCCCACGAGTAATGCTTATAATGGTTAGATTCAGAATATTTGAGTATCTGGTTAACTCTAAGAGGAAGGGACTTTATGCGATGCCCATTGTCATCAGGACTGCAGCCCTACTGGGAGTACCTCCCCAATGATAGGCATAATGCACCGATATAGTGCCTATGGGATATATCTATCAGAACACTGCAAGGACAGTTCTCCATTCGGGGAGTGCATGATATACAGTATAGCAGTCTGCTATCTCTCTATATATAGTGTTGTCTGGTCATTATATCCAAAAGGATCATCTTCCATGGGCAGATGCAAGGTCAGGGGAGATCTCCACCAGCTTGCGGCCAGCGTAATGCCTAGGACATTACAAAGCCATCATCAGAGATAGCTAGGGCCATTAATGTTCCTAATGATGTCTAGTAGTTGGTATTACCAGACTCAGCTGTTAACCCTCTATAACTATCATGCAAGGTTGTAGAGTCTGCACACAGGGTGAAATGTGCACGAGTTGAGTAGGAAAATGGTAGGTGGCAGGGGGCTCTAGACAGAATGGAAGGAAGCAGATTGCACATGCCTGCCACAAATGTAACACTACTTTTAGCTTTTCTTAAATGTGGCTGTGATATAAAAGTCATTGGTCCCATGGAAACCACACCCTGCACATAAAACACCTCGGTGCACCTTCATTGTGTATAGCTAGTATCATTATAACTCCTCAAAAGAGGCTGGTCTGATAAAACAGTCTTCTCAGATTCTCTTCTCATGGTTATTACCCAAAAAGCATACCAGTTATACCTGCTGAACTTATGATATCAAAAAATGTGTGCTGGTAAACAAAAAGTAGTTCTTGGAAAAGAATCAATATGTTGCTTCATAAAGAGATTGTTTTCTGTGTATATAATTACCCCATAATTATATAAGTATAATGCTACCGGTATGATTAGTCACAGTTATATGAGCGATATGATAGTGAAAGTGACAGTAAGGGTTATATTATTTGACCTTGTGCTGGAATTTGCTTGGAGCCTGGCCTTCGCAGCAAGCTTGTGGAACAGGCCCATGTTTAAAATCGGGGGTAATCATTTACCAAGCAATGTTCAACTGGAAGACTTTAATCCATAGTCTTTCATATTGGCCCAATGGCAAAGCATTCTTAGAGTTCCCTTCAACACCTGCCCATACTCCTACTTTTCAATGTTTTATAGAGTAAATGAATCTCTGCATCACAAATTACTGCGATTTAGAAACATCTTTCTCGAACTAATCACAAAGGTTATACACCTTGTTCGGTTCTACAAATATTGATCATATTTAATCACCTTTTTCCTTAGCCTTAAACGAATAGAAGCATACTCATGTTTAAAGCAAACATTGTGTTCTCAGTAGTATCACTAAGATGAACACATGAGTCACCTTTAATGTCAATGAACTAAGGATGAGGCCTTGTTGCCCTATACACTGATGCTCAATCATCATTTCAGAAATTATATGCCTCAGAGCATTAGAGTTATATTGATATGACAGAGGCCAGGTCCATTTACTCTCCACTGTGCTTTCCCTAGGCAAAAGCTGCCCCTAAACATAGGAAATTCAATGTGTCTCTATCATAATGTTCTTTGTATTGACTTGCACCTCAATGCATTTTTATTTCTATTCAATAGTGCCTACAGGCCTTTGTGCCTTCTAGAAATGAATATTGATAGCTGAGAAAGCTCCCTACAATGCAATCCGTTTCAGGAAAGAACATTCACAATGGGTTGCAGCTAATATCTACTGTTATGTTGGGCAAACAGAAAGATAGATTTTGAAATATAATGGATTAAATACAGAGAACTGACTTGAAAATTACTTTATGCATGATTAACCCTTTTGTGCCCAGAACCATTTTGACCAAAGTGAGTTTTCACTACATCATTTGTGGATTGTGTAACAGTTCAATTTTTTGTATATGTTTTATATTATATTTTCTGAAAGCTAATGGAACACACTTTCGTATAATGTAGGGAAGAATGTCTGCAACTGCATAATTTGGGTTACCATGGCAACCAGAAAAATTATTTTCCTAATATAAATTAACCCTTACGTGCCCAGAACTCCAAAAGTGTGTGTTTTTACACCTATACATCTTCAACAGAGCTGTCTAGGGGCTATATTGGTCAAATTAGGATGATTCTAGATGCAAATGAAGCGCAATTGCATAAGCTTTCTAACGATACCAAATACTCTATGGTGACATGACATTGTATAGAATATCGATGGTATGCATGAATATAAAATATTATGAGTTAGAAATGGCCTAAAAATCATCAAAAATGATTCTTTCACTTCCAATATGTATGCCCTCATTCGGAATAGCAAAAGCATGTTTACCATGCCAAATCAGTCTATTCCAAATTAAAAGGGCCCTTTTTGGACATATTAACCGCATTGTTTAATTAAATGATAGAAAGGCATTAGATGAAATGTGAGTGAAAAATCCTAAATTAAAATAGAGGGTATACACTGGTTCTTGACACCAATATAACATTACTCATATCTAGTAGCAAGGTTTTCTGGTCACCTTCCCTCTTCAGGGGTACCCTCCAGGTCAATGTAAAAAAGAAGTCTCTGAGGTTGATAACTAAGGTAGCTTACCCCATCTCTTGGTAGATGCAGGTACTATACAATTATGATAATGTATAATATATTATCAATCAACGATGCATCATCAATAATGTATTACGGTTAGTTTAGACATTAGAATAATGTTGTCTGCCCTGTTTTACTGATGACTGTCCAGCTAAGCAGTATGATACACTGCGCCTCTTATGCGCCCTGTTGCCTCGCTTGCCGCACACAGGCCCAAGTATACTTGCAGTCAGCATGGGACCCCAGACCCTTGCTGTTGATTTAAGTCACGGGCCACCACTGAGCTAAACCTTGGGGGGTAGGTAAGGTGTTTCTGTTCACAGAAACAGGGTAGTCAACTCTATGCTCCCCCTCTGCTTTGAGCACAGCATTCTGGTGAAAATGCATGCATTTGGATGCATTAAAAGGCCATAATCTAATGGATTTGTATAATCATTAAAAGTCCCCCCTCTGCTTTGTGTCAACATTGCTGTGGTCCTCAAAGCACATGGCCTGCATACCTACAACACTGTGGGGAGCAAGGAAGGGACAGGGGTCTGTACACAGGTAGCACAGGTAGCCAAGTGTAGAAGTCAGAGTGGCCCACACTGTCCTACCTGACGGTAGGACTAGGACTCTGATTGGAGACAAAGGTCAGTTGGTGCGCGTGATTTAAGTTGCTCTCCCCCAACTAGTTGCCCTCACTCCTACACACATCTATATCTAACTGGGTTGATGACCTGTAGTGCACTGTAAGTATTGAGAGATGATTAAATAACTTTTCTGATCTACTTTTGAGAAACTGATTGCTACACTGATATGGGAGAAGCCAATACTTGAAGAGCAAAAGGGGTAAAAACAATAGATGAGTGCCTTAACAAGGATAATAGTCCGAAGGCAGTGGGATATATCACAAAGAGAAAAAGGTTATTAAATTAATGTGCATATTGTTGCCTTATTCGACATGGTTTACCCTGCCCGGTAAAAAACACTACACTGCACTCTTTTTACTTTTGTCAAATTATATCATCTCAACTTATTTCCTCTCAGATGTTTTTTATTAGACATGAACTGCAAGTGATCTGACCAAAAACTCCCTTATGAAGGTTCCCCAGGCAATTGTACATGCCCTATAGTTCTTTGAAGATTAAAAAGCCCCTGCTGAATTAGGATGCTGATTCAAAGGATATGAGAGTCAATTATCAATCCATCGTTAAAAGGGAAGAAAGGGGCAAAGTAGGACTATCCACTTGAATAATAGCTGGAAGGCAATTCTCCTAACAGAGATTGGTAATTACAAAAAAAAAGCATGTATTTTGTGCTAATCAGACTTTAATCAATGACTGCACAAGAACAGTTTTATTGTAATCTCCATTCATCACAATGTAGTTTCAGAATAAAATAATTCTCTATTCTGCCCAGTATGATTTTCTTGATTGGATTTATTTTTGTCAAACTTGTCTTGTCTTGCATAAAAACATCATAAATATGATTAAATCCTAGTATTTCCTTTTCCAACGAGCTGTGGCATATCAGTTCAACCATGAAAGCCGCTTTCAACAAAGCAGTGCTCTTCAACCCATTTGTTGGACATGATATTATCTTTTCATGTTGAAGGCAGAGAAAAGACAGACACAGCCATCTGATTAAAGTGCCAGAACCATCCACAAGGCTTCAAGGACTGCTGTGGCCTCTGCTTGAAAGTATTGTTAGTTCTGAAGGTTATCAAAAGCCCCACATCTTAGATCTTAAAAAGCCTGTCTGACATTAGTCGGTAATGTATAAGCATCCCAATTGTTTGCATAGCAAAAGCCCACACACATGTGGGTATAATTGTATATAGGAAAACTGATTCAAGAACACAGTTTATTTGTATCCTTCCAACTGCAAAATGATGAATATAATAGCATGAATGAGGGAACTGTTGGTGTTACCATCCAAACAACAGAGTAAGGAGCCCAGTAGACTCAACTCTTAGGATTGGGCTTTAGCTATTTCAGTGTGCCGATTTGACCAATGAGATGCCATGAGAGTTCTGGGAAGCAAGCGGGGGGGATCAGGAACAGAAATGTTACTATGGGGCACAGGAAGTAAATCTGATTTGACTTTTGGACATTCAACTGTGTTCCTCTCACTAGCAATGAATCCCTTCTGTGCGTGCAGATGTTTCAATCAGCAACATGATCAGAGTGTAGAATGTAAGTGAACGGGGATGTATTGTGGCGGGGAGAGTATGTAACATGAGGTAACATTAGGTAATACTACATAATTGAATATGATTATGATTATGAATGATGTAGATTGAATGATGGTGGGAGAGGGGAAACTTAGCTAAGAAGTCATGAAGCTTTGATGAGATTGAATGTATATGGTTAACCTACCAAGGCTGGTCACAGCTGGCCCCACTCCCTGCATTGGAGGGAGGGGGTCGACCAAGCAGGTAGCATTGTGTGTTGTACTATGTGTGGTAATGTATGTATAGTTAGTGTAAACAAGGAGGAAGGCAGAGGTGTATGAGTACCTGCATGTAGAGAGAGAGAGACGTGTTGAGACGGATTAGAATGTGGCGCCCTGTGTGTGGCATAATAAAGAAGTTAGATTTAACCAAGCAGTCATTGGAGTCACACCGTGTTATATTTGTTCCTCACCCCTAGTGAGACTCTGGCCTTTTACATTGGCGACCACGACTAGTAACACTAATAAATCGCAAGATTTATGGACACGCAGGCATTGAAACAAGTTTTGAAGATATAGGGGTGAGGACAGATGGCCACGATGGATCATTTGGCGTATATAGCAGACCAGAGACGTCAGATTGATGAGCAGAGGAAGCAGATAGAGGCAGGAGTGGAGGCTAGAAAGAGGGTGCAGGATTTAGCAAAGCACATTCCACCCACCAATGGTGACGACAGGGATCAGTTAAGACATCGTGGTCGCCAATGTAAAAGGCCAGAGTCTCACTAGGGGTGAGGAACAAATATAACACGGTGTGACTCCAATGACTGCTTGGTTAAATCTAACTTCTTTATTATGCCACACACAGGGCGCCACATTCTAATCCGTCTCAACACGTCTCTCTCTCTCTACATGCAGGTACTCATACACCTCTGCCTTCCTCCTTGTTTACACTAACTATACATACATTACCACACATAGTACAACACACAATGCTACCTGCTTGGTCGACCCCCTCCCACCAATGCAGGGAGTGTGGCCAGCTGTGACCAGCCTTGGTAGGTTAACCATATACATTCAATCTCATCAAAGCTTCATGACTTCTTAGCTAAGTTTCCCCTCTCCCACCATCATTCAATCTACATCATTCATAATCATAATCATATTCAATTATGTAGTATTACCTAATGTTACCTCATGTTACATACTCTCCCCGCCACAATACATCCCCGTTCACTTACATTCTACAAGAGGTTTTCCTCCATGCAAATGGCATTGCTGAGCTATGCATCCATTTCCAAAAATAAAATTAGCTGATGCTGTGGGGGTACTGCCCTACAACCATGAATGTCAATGAATCACTGTTTATACCTTATAATATAATCCTCTCTTTAAGATTCTTCTTGACAACTTAAATAATTGTGTTAACCATGAGAACAGCATCCATGGATACTGTTCTATCCTGCCTTAACTATAGATTGCATAAAAACTAGATATGTGACCAGGCCAGTGAAAAGGGGTATCTAGGGGGGAATTCATAATTAAAGTTCATGTCAAGATCTTTGAAATGAGATATCATATGCTAAGATGCTACTGGTAGTTTTGCGGAAATCACATTGTAAACATAAGTCGTTATGTCTAACTGAAAACTATAAATATGCCCTAAATGCCCTGAATCCTATAATAAATACAAAAATAGAATAAAAAATCAGGTTTATCAAAAATAACCTTACAAAGTTATACTTCTTAGTGTAGATTTGGTTCTAGGAGGAATTTTCGAGGTCTGTTTTCAGTTTTGAGTAACTGATGTAATTCCCAAGAAATGAGGATCAAAATGTTCCATATGGGACAATAAAATGGTTTCCATGGCAACCAGAAAATGGCACATGTCCTTATTTCTCATTGAAAACGTTCCATTTACATTCCAAAAATGGAATGTTAGCATCAAAAATGGAATAATTCTCTGTATTCTCCATAAAAAATTACCTTAAGGCATTTTTGGGTCTAGTTTCCACTCTTTTGCCATTATGATGCCTTCTGATGGCCAAACTCAACCCCCCCCCGAAGGCTGGTTTTCTGAGGACGGGTCACATATGGTTACTAGCCTTGTTTTTTATATCAGGACATTTACCTACAGAAAAAGTATACATCAATATGGGAAGTAAGCACAATGCTGTCCACTGGTGAGCAGTGACACATATAGTATATATGCTGTAGTCTGGGCATATTGTACATTCTCTGCCTGTTTACTCCATAATGCACAATCCCATGGGGAAATAGTAGGGAGAGGCCCACATGTCAGGTACTGGAATGCACACTTTGATATAGCCACTGGTCACATAAGGTAACAAAAAAACATGTCTTTTGTTATTCTGGTATTTCTTTTTTTTAATTGTTATTAAAACCACAACAAAATGTCTTTATCAACTGGTTCATCTTAAAGGTCTCTACATTATCCATGTTTATGATGCTGTTATAAGTAAAAATGTATTCTCTTTAAGATGTTAAGCTCATTAGTGTCAATGTGACCTCAAAATGTGATATTGTATGCGACACCGTTGATGCCCTTTTTGAGAACAAGGTCAGAGCAAAATGTCACTTATACCAAATACATTTTCGTTTTGGCAACAAACCCAATCGAATGAGCATACAGTTACCAAGAGTGTACACATACTACAACTGACACAACTCTAAATGTATCTTGTGGTATGACCTATTGATAATAGCTCCTGACTGATAACCACTGCTAAGATTAAGGGGTTGTTCATTTTCTACCAGCAGGATGGGGGCTTGTGTGAACTTGTCTGGAAAATCTTGTTTAAACTGTTTAACCCTTTAAGGCCGACCAAAAAGAGTATTTGCTGGTGATGAGGGCGAGAGATTTTCACAGGAACTTTCCCTGGGCCGAGCCTTTGCTGATTCCAATAGAGTTATGTCGACCATAGTCGATGCTCGCCCCTAAAGGGTTAAAAAAAAGGTATTGCGCACATCCTTTCACATAGAGTAATTTCTACCTACCCTGTTCCTAAAAAGAGCCCCTTCATACATAAATCACTTCTTGTGCAGTAACCAATAAATAACCAGACTGTGTTAATTTTACTGCTCTTTGGTCTACTTTCATCCTGTGGCTGCCTGCAGTGGGTGATACGTACTGATTAGGACCATGTCTGTGGGATTGGGCTTACAGTAGGGAATCATGGATAAACATAGCCTGCGCATGCTTTAACACCTACTTCCTGCCTCAATGACCATCATACATCACCATGGTGACGCCTGATGCATGCAGACTACACAGCAGACAGGGGACCCCTTAGCTACGGGGCACAAGACATCTTCTTATGGATAATTTATCCATACTGTACCGTCATGATAAAGCGCCTGGTTTTGAAAGAGGGCCTGTATTGAATAAGCGCCGGGGGTTTAGGGGCCTCCAAATGTTTCTTAAGCACTAAAAACGTTACCTTGAATAAGCGTCTGTCTTGTATATGCGCTAGGGGTACGAGCCCAGTGAAATTGAAGAGCTCCCCGGCGTTATACACGATGGTATGGTATTTATCCGCAAGAGAAGATGCTGCTCTGACCTCCCATTGGACAAAATAGTATATATTAGTATTTACTCAGTGTACTGAATCCATTTTTAAGTGAATCACTACCAATTATAGCCATGTACCCTCACATATTTCTATACATTTATTTGGTATGGGTCATGTACTTTGCATTGAGATCCCTAGTTGCAGTTAGAATGTATTGGCCAGTGAATGTATTAAGTTAGATTTTAGAAAATAGCCTTTCCATCAGTGCTCTCATAGGTGGAGTCAACCCACAATATAATGCTAATGAAGCACAGTAATAGGAGCCCATGTTTTCCATATGATGCAGGGCGTAATCGCTTTCGTGACTAACACTACTTTGTATAGAGGAGAGGCCAGACGCATAAAGGTAGATTACCTTGTTTCCGGTGACACACCCTGTCTCTGTACACTGTGTTCTGACTACCCCCAGGGGATACCATGTGTGATATGTCTGCAGAAAGAAGCTGGTTACTCTATCATGCCCATCCCCATGGGGCAATATAAGAGGGAAGCCTGGATGTCTGGTACCTTAGTATGTCCTGTTGTGTGGATACAGAAAGTTTTTACACCAGGAATATGGGGAAAGGTCAAGGTCAAGGCTGTGGTTTTGACAAATTTATAATTTCCCCTTTTTCTCATTGCTGTTTGAGCCTATCCATCTTTTGTTGTTGCTTTGACATTGTAATCGAAATAGAACATCATATAAAGGTCCATATTTCTGTGATGAGTTTCTTTGCATTAATTAATTAAAGTATTTGGTCTGAAGTTAAGATTTAGGTTTCTATTGAAGGACTGGGTCATATTCTGATTAGATATTGAGAGTGTTACTATTGAGTTCACCCTGCTAGCACCACCTGTATAACTCACTTGAATATTACGTAAAAAAGACGAGAAACACGTCAGTTTTACTTAATAATGATGTAATTCAGACGAGTGGTGCTAGCAGGGCACATGCTATTTGATGGATAATTATGAGCAGTCGCTGTTCTAATTTAAAGGTATTTTATATGTTAGTGTAGCCGACAATTATTTGTATTCAGGAATATAGTTTTGGCTTGAACAGTCTTAGAGGAAGTCGAAGTTATTCAAATCATATTCAAACCACTTCTTTATTTTTGTTTCTAATATTCCAAACATAATAGTCTAATAAAAACCGATATAGTTATTCTTAGTATTGGTCTAGACTTGGCCAAGTCTCTCATGGACATGGCCAACAATGATGCACTAGGCAATCAGTCTGCTGCTCAGCAACCAGTGACCGACTCCACCGACATCCAAAAAGCAATGTATTGACTACCTAGAAGGTGAGGGTGGAAGCTGTTGGCAAACGCTTGGTGCTTCGCAGGATTGTATGAGTCTGCTAGTTAGTCATGCATCCACCAGTGATGGAATACTGCTTGCACATAGCCATGTATAGACTGCAACTGGGCCAATGATATAGGCAAAATCTACGTCGATTTTCTCCTACGTTATGCTATGCCATAGGTTGATAACTGCTTTCCAAACGACGGACACTGCCAGCCCTCCCTATGTCGTAAACAGGTTCTAGTCTGGTAGGACCATAGCAATGGTAAGGTTTGTGGTAGGTTTGAGAATAAACCCCTAGTTGGATTAGGCAGAAGATTGTTTTGAAAAGGAGGTGCACTGATATTCTTTGGCTCCCTATACAACTAATATTTCAGTCACTATAGCCTAGCCAAGTTAGTTTTTTTTGGCACCCGGTACAACCAACCTAGGTTAGTTAGTATTGTCAGGTGGTCGGTACTGACCAACTCATCTTATTTTTCTCCATTTCAATCAGTTTTAGGCTAAGTCCTTTTCAGTAAGGCATTAGTCATAATTGCCTCAGTCATTTTTGAATAGCACTTGGTCATGCCTGACCAATGTCCCCATGACTAACTGTGATAACCATTTCAGACTTAAGGCCGTGGCATTTTGATTATCTAGTTGGTGGTGTACTGATAAGTACCTTTGTGTAAGACCGAGGAAAATACTAAGATGAATATCCCTTAAGATGCCAGATGATTACTGATCAAAGTTAGGTGTGAGCCATTTACACATTTGGACATGATCCATGGGTAACTCGTGAGCAGTCCAGCCTCTCCTAATAGGAAATCCATAAAGTAGGACATACAGAACCTAAAACGAGAGCAGCGGCTGCATATGAACACAGATCAATTATTTCCACTTGGACATGATCTATCAGTATCTCAGCGCAACACATGAGCAGTCCACCCTCTCTTAATGGGAAATCAATATAGCACTGAGAGAGAAACCAAAAACTAGGACAAGGGCTTGTTCCTGATATCCACCTTGTGAGTAGAGCCTGTATCAGATTATTTCAATTTTATGCACCATTTTTACAAGTGGGATCGTGAGCCTTTGGTGGTTGGTGAAGGGACATGAATGGGTGTAATATGAAGGGCTGTGGTGAATAACGGTGAAGATAGTAGATAAGTACAGATTGATGCTAAGTGATCCATGAGCTGCTTATGATCCAGCATCCGCTAATGTAAAATACAAACAACACCAATGTTCAGAACCAACAAAGCCATATCCAGCACAGGGCCAGCATATGAATATCAACCCTAAACATTCAATATGCCCTTGGTCCCAAATTCAAGGTTTACTGATTTTGATTGTGGAACCCGTTCTTTATGGAATCAGCCTTACTGTTATCATCAGGGAATGACATGGCTCTGTTCCTATGCATATAGTCCCTATTCACCTCTTCTTTGTATGGCCTGCACACACAGGTTGTGATTGAGTGGCTCGTTGTCAATACGTGTCAGCACCTCCTGCTGCGCCATCTGTTGTAGCTCTTTGCCCTGCATAAAGTCTTTTGTCCATGCCGCAAGAAAACATTAGACGATTTGATGTTCGAGTGAATTATGTTGTTACTACATTCAGTGTTTGCCAGCTAAAATAACATCTATATCCCTTAACTGAATATGTATATATGTTAATCACCTGCATGCAGTTCATGGGAACAGATGGGGAATGGCCTTTGCAGTACTGAACCAATGTAATGTCCATTTCTCCTCTCTGAATAAAACTATTTCCTTCAATTTAATATAATCCATGTTTGATACATGTATTTATTTTCTATCTGTTATTCTACCATGGTTTCTGAACAAACTGTTCTACTTGTCATTATAAATTGAAGTGCCGTTCGTTATAGCCCTAGTTAACTCAGGTGCCGCTTGTCATAGAGTAATCTTTTGCCAAACTATTTACTCACCTCTATGCCAATACATATATGTATGCATCTAAAAGGGTCAGCCATAATCTATCGGAAAAATCAAGTGCAAAGGTGGTAACATGTATGATATTACCTATCATTGAATATGGTGATATGCCAAATTTTGTAATATTGTTGTATAAAAATGAAGAATTCCATGTGAAACCCTGCCTCAGAAAGTGTAATGAAAATAAGTTAGGTGATAGACGTACTATGCACATTAACACATCTGCCTTTGACTTCTCAATGGATCCAAATAACATAGATAATAGAGATATGAGAACCAGGGCCCATGATTATATTGTATAATATACATGTACTAAATATCAGCATTGGCGTATAAACACCTGCCAGTTTAAAGGCATGGCCATATAGACATGGACATGCAGAAATGCAGAAATGCATGTATGTGTGTATGTGCACATGTCCCTTACATCGCATCTTTACCGATTGTTTAAACTGTAACAAGGTAAAATAAGCATGATACCGAACCCATAAACATCTTGGGTTGGGTTGGTCATCAAATCTAAGGCTTAATGTGTTTTCTCTACTATATTGTAATTTGTCATACAATTACTATTTTATTTAAAAAAAGAAGTACTATATCCCTTAATGACATGTATATATTCATCATGAACAACATCCGCTGATATATATGCACATGAGCTGCATTCCAGGAGCAAGGCCTGGCCCTATGTAATACAGGATAGATAAACGAATTAACAAACAAACATATCATCAGGCTAACACACTAGGGCCTGCCATGCAAATACCGAATACCCTCTACCTCTGTCCTCCTTTACCTGGCTTCCCGCTCCAAGGTGTCGGGTTTCCATTTCACCTAATGAGATGTGGACGTGACTGAAAGCCCCATGGCATCCATTGAGCTGCTTCCTGAATAACATGTTCAAGTTGGGACCGCCCAACTCCAGTACTGTCCATGTGCTGCTTAAATAGGATCCTTTCGGCTTTGTTTGCTTTAGACTATGTATAGTGATATTATGAGGTCTAAAATTACCCTAGCCCCAACCCCTTAGTGTCAAAGCTGGGCCCGGAGCGCTGCTTACCCTGACCTTTGGGCACTCCAACAGTATAAGGGACAGGAGGGTCACTGGACAGAGACACAAGTTTAACATTATATTTCTACTCAATGCATCTCAATTTAACACTATTCTACGACATGCATCTGTGGGTGAAAATAGCAATATGTACAGCCGTGTGTTCATTGGAAGACAGGGCTGTACATATTGTCAGTAGCCATGGTTGGCTGCCACCTGACTCTGAGAATATTACCTCAGCCTAAGGTTGAGCAATCTTAACCCAGATAACCCTACTGTCCTACATGTAGGACGCCTATATGACATATAACAAGAGATTGTTTACTAAAGATAAAATCCATAGATTTTAAATTGTGTTTTTGGTTCATAAAGCTCAAGTCTCCAAGTTCCCAGCAATTTTTGCCAAGGGTTGCCATGGTTACCGCTATGATGTCAGACTGAGGTCCCAAAATCCATACATCTTGGAAAATGATAACCAGGAAAATGCTGGAATTAATTCCTGTGTTATCTAGAACATTTTCCAAGCCACATTTATCAAAATGTCATAACATGTGAAAAAAACATGTCTGAGGATGTGTGTCTTTTTTTGTGAACATGATGTTAAGCAATAAAGGTATAATTAGCTCATTTTCCCAGCCGTCCTTACAGAAGGACAGTAGGACTATGGGCTACTGAGTGTTCCGCAATTGTTGGCCAACTGGTCAAAAAGTCAATATTATAATTCATTGTGAGTGGATTGATATAGTTACTTTAAAAATGGGTTTACCCTAATTTTAGTATGCTGATTTTGAATTTGGTGTGTGTAGTATGATGTAGTGGTCAGGGAAAGGTCAAAACTAAGGTCAAAGGTCAGGAAAATGTACGCATAGTGAGTGCTTCATTAATGTGAAGTAACTCATAACTCAGTAAGCCAAATATTGTTAGTCTGTACCATTGTGAGGCACCAGGCTTAATGCAATTTCTTTGGAAAGGTATAATTCATGCCTGAAAATAACATTTTTGTAGCCTAGCAGTCAGGCATGTTAGCCATCTTTGTGTTATCAGAGGTCAAAGGTCAAGGTCAGGCCTAAATTTTAGTTACCATGAAATTTCAATGAAATTTCAATGAATTGAGTATATCTTAGAAGAAAAATTACATAGAGCTCTAATATGTTGTTGGTGTTTTGAACTAAATTAGTCCTCCAGTTCATATTCATAAGATGACCTTGGGCCAAGGTCAAGGTCATCTTTTCAAGGTCAAATATCAAAATATTGGTCAGAATTAGAGTTAGACCTTATGTAGTTTGTCCATATTCACTCAATATACATACATTGTAGAAGGAATATGGTTAATTTCTTAAGAGACACCATATTGTAGCTCAAGACTTGACCCTTTATGAAGGTGTGTAGATACCATCTACGTACCATCAGACTGAAAGGTCAAGGTCAACCCTAGTTACCATGAAATTTCATTAAATTGGGTATATTCATCTTCTCCGAGGTCAACCATGAAAACATTGGCAAAAAATCCATAGATCTATATTTAAATAGTAGTTCTTACTGGCTGACTAACTTGTACTAACATATAAAATGCAGGGTTAGATGGGGCTAGCTATGGTTGAAAATGAGCTAAAGTCCAGGTTATCATGTGTTGCTAGGCAAATAAACATTTAGAATGACTGTTGCTAGGCATCCCACATCCTTAGCAACATGTTTATAACTGCCCTGAAACCATTGAGTCCATTTTAGTAGGGTTAGGTATGATTGAAAGTGAGCTAAACTCCACGTAAACGTGTGTTGCTAGGCAAATAAGCAATTGGAATGGCTGTTGCTAAGCAACAACCTCCCTTGGCAACACATGAATAACTGCAACAGAACCTGTGGTATCATTTTAGTGGGGTCAGGTATGGTTGAGATTGAGCTAAGATCCCATTAACCATGTGTTGCTAGGCAAATAAACAAATAGAACGGCTGTTGCTAAGCAACTAGTTACCTTAGCAACAAACCAATGAGATGGATGTATCCCTTGGATGCAATATAGGAGGGCAGATGTACTTAAAACTGTTCTGGCAGCAACATTTTCAGAGTGGGAGACAATATTCAGTTACTATTGATAACCATCTATGGGTTTACAATAACATAGGCCCAGGCAGAGGCCACAGGACAGTAGGGCATAACCCTACTGTCCTACATGTAGGACGGTAAAGAACGCTAATTATCTCCGCAACCGCTAAATATAGAGCTTAGAAATTTTGTACAGGGCATACATGGCCATATATGGGTCCACTTATCAATTTTCAGTGGTCTCTGATAATAACTGCCACTTTAGGTGTAAGTGGGTTAATTACGTTTAATAATCCAATGTTATCATTTCCGGAGGCAATCGCAGGCCAACCAAATCGGAGGAAAGATTGGTAATGTAAACTTAATGAAATAGTATTATCCAACAACTGCAACTGTTAAAGTCCCAGCAATGAAGGGGCAGGATCACGACACTATTCATAGGCTAAGCCAAAAGGTAAGATTTTGGCTTACCTTATATTAACAAACCTCAAAGTATAGGGAAAAGCACAACAGTACTATAGTATTGATCATGGAGACTGATTTAACAATGGGACATATACAAAGGGGTAGATATTGCAATTCCTATGTACTGCACAGGGAAAGAAAGAACAAACAGCAACATGTGCAAGGACACATGATGTCGCTCGTGAGACCTCTGCACCTACACATATCATATTCTAGTTTGTTGATAATGTTTGGATCATTACATCATTTGTTCTAAGCAAGCATGGTGAATAGGAACATGAACTGCCCTAGAGCTGTTAGAACTGGAGAACATGAAGTCATTATCCTAATTTACATAACACTGCTACATTAATGTTATCAAATCTGCTAGCTTAATCCATCTTTGACGACTTTCGAGAACAATAATGGTTAAGTTTTATATGAAGTTTATGTAACAAACTAATCCAATTTCTCAGCCCGTTAAAAGTAGGGTAGTATTCTATTCACATTTAATACAATCATGATTGTCAATGCAGCTTAGCCCAGCTAGTCATTTCTGAGATAATATTTCATCCTGATAAATGAACAGTAATATTATGTTTCACATCTCATCCAAATGGATCATCCCACTTTAATAGTGCTGCCCTGAAACTTCATTTGGGTTAATCAGCAATGGATACAAAACTGAGGACCCCTGCCATTAGATTAGAAGTAGCCTTATTGCAAATTAGAAACTGAATCCAGCTTTCTTAATGTCGAAGATGTTTGCAAGCAACTGTATTATGTTGATGGTTAGTTGTCCTGGCTGATGGCTAGGGTCAGGTTTCACACAAGTTTTACAAAAATGATATAAACCAATTGCAATTAACAATGTCTTCTGATTAAAGTATGAAACATGAAACGTTTCCCTAATCAGTTACTGAGACTCCTATTACGGCATATAACATACAGGCCTTCAGAGAACTTGCACTAATTTCTCCCGAAAATGTCTACTTCTTATTTATGGATGCATAATTGTTTTCTCTCAACTTCACATTGTTTCTGTTTTACGTGGATATCGACTGTAAATGGAGATGATTTGCATACAATCCAAGAAAATAGCATTCAAAAAATCAATCAGTAAGAGACCACTACAATATTATGTGCAATACAATATGATGTGAATATATAACTTCATTATGGTATCTGCTTGATACATGTGCATGGGCCTCCGAACGGATGTGTATTTAATAGGAAATGATGAATAAAACAACTTATAAAATGTACTCTTTTTCATCAGACAATCTTCAAGTTCACTCTATACATAGCTACACATACTTATCAACATGCTTTCAGCTCGGGGGCCAATACCATGACCCTGTGTACTCAGAGCCAGCATAGCATTGTGGTGTCTTATAGCCAAAATGTAATATCCTCACCATTTTCTCGGCCTGTAGCTTCCCTCATCCAGCACTTTCATTCCTCCACCCCATCTCCATGGCCATTTGGAGTTATGAGATAAGGGTGGCTTGGATTCAGTGTCCAGCAGGGTTTTATTGGTGTACCATACAGTGTGCATGCCCTAATGCCTACTTCCTTTCTTAATGACGCCATATATTACTATGGTGACGTCTGCAGTATGGGTTATACACAGCAGGTAGGGGGAGCTATACAAGGCTGACACCAGTTGTTGTATGAAGGTACTGAGTGTGCATGGACATTAACTCCAGTAAAGGTGAATCCTCTGAATCACTTGTTGTGAAAATTAATGATTTCCATTCAGCACTGTTAAGCCCTAATATTGTCCACTTTATCTCTTGATAATCTAGAATTCTCATCCTACTATCAGTTGGCACATGGCAGTATTGGGCAGGGCCTTCAAAGATAAGGTATCTAGTGTCAGGGGTTTAAGTGGGAGCATGAGATTATTAGGTGAGCCAGGGAAATAATGACACAACCACCAATAGTAGTTCTCCTGGGGAAAGGTGATAATTACAGAAAACAGGGTAGGTGAATGGGCTAACAAGATCCTAAGTACTAAGCAGAAATGCTGTATGCATGTGAGACCTTTACATGTGATTATGTTCCAAGATTGTACAAATCAACTATCCCTCTGTACAATCAACCTCTACCTAGGCAAGAGCACTGGCATCTTCATACATATCTAGCTGATCATTCTTGCTTTGTCTATTCCACTGAACGAAGTTAATTCTCCTTACCAGTTCCATATCTTTGTCTTGAGCAAATGCTATAAATATTCCAGCAGGGAAAGGAGCAGCTTGTTCTGTTTGGCCCTACCCCTTATAGATATATGGTCCTCTGCCTGACACAGTCATTATGGCTGTTGTACCTTGAAATTAGGACTGCATGTGAGCTGAAACCATAATAAATATCCTGGTTGTTTGGGACTATACTTGTAGTACCGTTAATTCTTGCATAGAAGCCTAACTTCTGTATAAGCCTAACTCCTGTACAAGCCACATTTGTTCTTTGAGCTGTACTATAGTGGAAAACTGGTTTATAAGCTACACCCTGACTTTGAGCCAATCATATAAGTAACACTCATGATCTGATGTACTGGCTGTGGCTTCTACGCTTCATATCATGTTGAAAATATTAATAAAATACCTAAACAGCAAATGATAGAATAAAACTGTCAATAAGGGATAAACTTCTTTGGGGACACTAAAATATCTAGTAATATCGATATAACAACTAAAAACGTTATCATTGTTATGGTAATTAATGTAAAAAAAAAGTTTTGTTCTACTCAGCGCGCGCATCATAAAAATCATGATTTTGGGAAAACTTCTTTTTTTCAAACATTTTTGATGAAATTGTTTTCATGAAAATTCCAATTTTGTTGTTATTTTTCCAATTTTAGCACATTTAAAATATTTTTCACTGCTTGCTAATGACTTTTATTTTGAGTGGCCTAATGCTAAACAATTATTGAAATCAGAAACCAAACAATTAAACTGAGTTAAGCAGAATCCAAAACTCCTTGAAGCTACTACGTCAGCTATTTTTAGGTGATTTACTCACTTTGGGCTGGTTACATGATCCGTATAATACTGCATACTAGTATGGGAAGAGTGGAGGCTCTCATTCATCGTTTGGCATCGTAAAAATGCAATATATTGAATGAATAGCTGTTGGCGGACAGAGATCAAGACCTGTTACGGATACATTATAGCACCATTGGCTTTACCATGGCCTGCCCTGCAAACACAACAAAACAATCTGTACATACGACCATAGCAATCAGCCCCTTCCTACCTCCAAATCAAAACAAGGAGAACATAGATAAGCTTCACTGCAGAAGTTCAAAACTCATGGTCTCCTTCTTGTTTGTAGACGCATCCCGATTTTTACCTCTCCACTAGTACATTTCCTCCGCACTAACTGGTACGTCCTAGTTAATTATTAATGCCCTGTGCCTGTGTGTCACCATAACCTTTGTGTGGGTTCTCCATTTAACCAAACTAGACCCAGAGGTGTCTGAAAGGCCTTTGTGTCCACTGAGCTGCCACCTGAAAAACTTGTTGTGAATGAGCAACTTCAGGCTGTGTCTCCTGACCTTGGGCCAATGTTTTTGTCTCTGACCGGGTGCCGTCTCTGACCAGGTGCAGTCTCTGACCGGGTACCGTCTCTGACCGGACGCCATTTGGGAGTTTAGTTATCTTCTACCAACAGCAGGAAGCTAATTATAGTTACATGACAACTGCCATAACGTTTTTACAAATCCTAATATATATAAGTATATGTTAAAAAATTTAAAAAACACTTCCTTCTGACACCAGGTCAGAGACGGCACCCGGTCAGAGACGGCCACCGATCAGAGACAAAAACATTGGCCCAAGGTCGTGAGACACAGCCTTCAGTTCTGTTCATACACTCTCCACACAGAGTCACTGGGACTGTTGGGAATCTAGCTATGTTCAGACATATGGCATGTGTATGGGCCAACCAATATACAAACTGCCCTTTCACAGTTGTGATTGACTATAACAATTTATCTTATCAAGGTTGCAACACTGTTCACAGTGAGTGTAAAGATCAACAGCCACAACTAATGTTGTGGTGAGGAGTAAATGAAGTCAGTCAATGTTCAACACTTTACCACCTTCCTTGCCTGCTGAATGTCCTATATGTTACACTCAGTATGTCACACAGTCAATACAGTGATGCTGGTACATTGTGTGTTGTGGTAGAAATGAAAGGAGGCTTTTAATCAGGCAGAATACCAAGGACTCTCCACATCAAGGTACTTACTTTATAAGTCTGAGCTGTGTTCCTTCTAGTCTCTTTGAATCCTAAGTTAACAATAGTCCTGAATTCACCTCAGCATCATTCTAAGGAATTACCCACCAATGCATTACATATTTTCATTTACAGGAAGATGATCCAATGCCAAACGAAACACTGATATTAGTCTTCCAGCATACCTATAACATACCCTTTGAAACCTTATTTTTTCTTTTTCTATTCTTTTAATAGTTTTTAAATGGTGTCAATGTCTATCTGGATCCAAAGTCCAAAATATGATTGCTGTACGGATGTCAGTGAGCAATTGCCTACCAAGTGACACTTTGAATTGCTCTCTATGGTGTATATTAGCTGTACTGCTTGCGTGCTATGTTGAAATTAGCAGATGGGTTGCATCATTCTGAGTAAATCATTAAGGTCTGTGTGAACAGCCTACTTTATCAATACAAATTTGGTTAAGAACACTTTAATGATTTTGCATATAACCATACTGGCTTTTAATGTCACCATCTCAATAAGGATACTTCTGCCCCCCACCCCCAGCCCCATCTGCTAACTACATAGCTTGCATCAAACTGTGTCTATGGTGAACCAAACTCAGCAACGAGCCAGGGGTCTCAGGTGAGGGGAGGAGGATTACATGGGGATTTCTCTGGTAGGCTTCTATCTCACAAAAAGCTGAACCTCCACAAGGCCAAAGCTGCTTAGCCGCCGCCAGATGCATCCTCAGATAGAGCAGCTAGTAGGGTAGTGTGTGCCAAGTCCATGATAGTGTAACTGTGGGATTGGTATGTCCTGATATCAGTAGTAAAGAGGAATAGGGTTCATTGCTAAATTGTTGACCCGTCTGAGCTTAAAATATGTTTCATCTAGATGAACTCTGTACTATTGATGAATAGATACACTATGATTCAAATTAATTTCAATAATTGCTAATTACAGCTCATATTCTACATCAATTGCATATCACATTTTTATAACCTTTTAAAGTAGGCCTATGATATCAATGCCATTAAAGTTACAACTTCCATATGAATATAATTTTTCTTAAGATGTTAGTCCAAAAAGGGTAATACGGAGCCCCTAAGGGGACATGCTTTTTTTTGGAACCCCAGAAAGTTGCGAAAACAAAACAAAAGTTGTGCAAACAAAATAAACTTGCCATTTTTTACGGTTTGTAAATCGGAAAATTATTTAGGATTCTACAGCAAATTAAACTATAGACAAACCCCCGCACCATTGACATACATTCAGATAATACTTTATGAGTTGAAGCCAGATTGAAGCTCATCTGTCAACCCCACCTCATGTCATCCCCTCACATGGCACTCCCACATCACGTCACTCCCACCTCATGTCACCCCCTCACATGTCACACCCTCACATGCCCCTCCCACCTCACGGCACCTCAGGTGAACAAGTGAAAACACAAGATATACTTATGTTTTAATACCAATTTTACCTCTCTCTGAAGGCAATTAACTGATTGTTATCCTTAATTCAAAGCATATAGTTCTAATGTAGGCCTGTATAGGGTGGTTCATGTGATCCTGGGTAGCGTCTGTAATGCAATCTAGGATTGGAGCTATGAATGCCAAGTATGTAGGTAAACAGTACCAGCAGCCTAATATTATAATATGGCTAAAACTCATAAATCAATACAGTTTTAGCCATAATCTGTTTTTCATGTCCATGAGTCGAAGAGAGTGCAACTTAGACCTGAGGAAACTGAGGCCATACCTTAGGGGCTCCGTAGTACTGCATTTTTCTACTGTCTGTTGGAAATAGTCCAGACAGGGACCTTGATAGTGTTCCCTCCAAAAGAAATCAAATTGAAGAAATCCAATTTCATTTTCCTAGGCCAAACTCCCATTATGAAATCATATATATCTATGATTATTACACCCATCAACAATACTTTCACCTTTTTAAGCTTCAGATTCTTTGAAGCTGAGCTACGTGTGATTATCTCATTACACCAATTAAACAGTATACAGTATACTGCAATATGCAATTGATGCGTCAATGAAATACACCTTTGTGAAAAAAGTAGAGTACTACTTTATTTCAATATTGAATAAAAATTTGAGTCCTAGTTGACCAATCCGGGTACCTGACATCCGGCAACCTCTGCAATCTGCACTGCAGCCTCCCTCTCATTAATCAACACCCCTACCCCACCTATTCCCATTTACAGTGACCACTGTAGATCTGCTTTATTGATGTGAAGCCAGTTGAGTCCAGCTTTAATTGGGTGAATTCCAACACGAGGTGTGGCTTGTAGCTGGATCAGGTACTGGAGTGATGAGGTACCAAGGGACTTGATGAATTAGAAACTGAAGGTAGCACTGAGAAAATGTATTAACCTCCACATCCCCAATCAACACAACCACCTCCCAGTCTAACACATATTAAGCCCCACTGCCCCAGTCCATCTAGGTATGCTTCAGTTTCCAACCTTCCTAGGTTGTTTTTCGTGCACAGGATGACTTCTTTCAAAGGACACCTGAGGCAAACTTATAATTGCTGAATACCGCATATATAGGGACTATAGGTCTTCCCACTATATATGGGACACACAACTTAAAGTATCCCTGTATATGTTTTGAAGAGTCATTTCTAATTTTGCAACCCATTTCTCAACCTACAATAGTGATTCAGGTATCAAGTTAAAGCTAAGGTCCTGACAGCATATATATGTGACAAAACGTGGCATAAGGTGACATTAGGTGGAAATTCCTTGTCTTAAGTTCATGTCTTCAGCTACAGTTTGATGCATAGAATGTTAAAATAGTCCAATGGTATACAGAGAACTGACCTCCCAAACATGGGATGGTAAGAACATGTAGAAATTCAGAATAGATCATAGCTCCTTTAGATATTAACATAATTTTGCATAATCCATCCAAATAATCAGATTAGAAAATAGATTATTGAATATCAATTGTGGACTCTATATTTGGACCTAGAAGGAAAAATAGTACTCTGTTTTCAGTTCTTGGATCCTTATGGAATGCGAAAAATTGATAAGAAAGGATTTTGTTCTGAATTAGTGAAAAATTGGGTTCCATGGCAACCGAATGTCAAGAAATATGCTAAATTTGGGTCAAAACGTTCTGTTTACATTCTAAATAAGACGCATTAAGAATGAAAATGGAATCTTTCTGATAGCATATGTGACCCATCTAGGCAAAAGACCCCTTCAGGCGGGATTTTTAGGTCTAGTTTTGGCCACCAGGGGGCACCATAGATGCAAAAGAGTGTAAAATACATGATGAAATGTTCTGGGACCATTTTTTGTGTAGAATGCAATAATCTCCATGAAATTATTCCATCTTGATGCTAACATTCTATATTTGGAATGCAAAAAGAACGTTTTTTATGAGGAATTAGCACATATGACACTTTCTGGTTGCCATGGAAACCATCCCAGAAGGCAAAATAAGGGGTAATAATCCTTATTTATTAAAAAGTGCCATCAGTTACCCAAAACTGAAAACAGAACGCAGAAATTCCATCTAGAAGCAAATTTAGACCAATAAATCCAATTTTATTCCATTATTTCTAAATAAAACAGATTTTTCATAATTATCATTATTTACTATGGGATACAATGCATTTAGAGCTTATTTACAATATTTAATTAATGGTATGTACCAATGTTTGAAAAGGGATTCCCACAAACCTACCAGGATTTTTTTAGCTCATAATATCTTATTTTAAAGATTATGAGACCAACTTTAAATATTAATTTCCCCCCTGGAGGGGTCTTTTCCCTCACCTGGTCACATATATTCAGAATCCTCAGAAAAGTTGGCCTAGGGCAATTTTCTCATAACTATTTGCCTTTCTTGTAATATCTCCTAAATATAATGTTTAGAGCATTACTGGCTATTTCCCCTAATTGTTGTGTCACATATGCCTGTGTAGGTCGAAGTAACCCCTATTTTAAGCTGTTCCAATCACCCACTTTAATAGCTGTAAAAATCAGATGTTGTCCTCATTTTTTATCAATTATGCTTAGAAATAATGTGCAGGGCTTATACTGTATGGTAAAAAGAAATGGCTGTCAAAAACACATTCAAACTGATAATTCCCTTTAGTGTATACACCTTGATTGTGTCGCATATATGGTGGGAAGATATTATAGACACAAGAGGGGTACACATAGCTAGGGTCACAAGATGTCCCCTAACATGGGGTGACTACAGCCTAGGCCAGTAGGCACAGTGTGGACAGCGTAGAAGCTTTTCCGTGCTCTTCACTTTGGTTATAGCACTCAAGATAGTGTTCTGGAATATATTCAGCAGACTAGACGCCGAAAAACTTGATGCACCATGAACGGAATTATAGATTTTATACTTATATTACCTAGTGTTGTTGAGTATTGATCTTAATATCTACAGTTAAATGGATTTGGTTCTAAAGGTATTACATCTACTGGCATTTGTTATTGATTTCAGAGATGTTATTAGGTTTGGTTTGATCCCATTTGACAATGCTGCTTTTCGACTGTGATAATAGTATTATATTTAGGGCATTGCCAGTCACAAACTATTTATTTGAGCCTGAGCTAGGCCAGATAGAAGTTACCATCCATATAGCCAACTCAGTTAGTCAGAATGTTGTCTGCTATCTACCATGCAGAGGAGGCCGCACTGGTGTTGTCTGGAGGTGTATATTGGTAGACACCGTTGTGCCACCTTTTCCTTCCAATCTCTCTTGCCCGTTCTCTGTCTCTGTTGTCCCTGATCCAGCTTCAAGCTACAACACATGCCTGGATAAACAGGATCACAAGACTAAGTCAGAACTATGCTTTGAATTTCTATATGCTTCACTATCAACCCATGCCTACACAGAAAGATACTATTGCCTTAGTTAGTTTGTCACTATGCCAGGTCTACAGCTGTTGACATTCACATTTTGCAGCAATTTCTTCCCTGTGGGTGTTCACTGGTTACCAGACTTCTCAGGCTAGAGGAAGATGGAAATTGCCTTGTCCCCAATGCAGCAGAAGCAGTACAAAAACACGTGATCTATTCAGGCATATCACATTTAATTATGCTGGCATCTTTTGAAATTAGTGACATTCAAAATATCACAATGTTGGAAAGGTCGCTATACTACAATGAATATCATACTTCATTAAGTTTTAATGCCATTTAAAGGGACAGCTATGTGAGGTGATATCCAATTAAGTATCTCAAATCAATGTAAGGAAGGTAATATTGGATCCCCAAATAATTGATTATAAACTACCGTAATACCGGAAAGCATCATAATATGTTAGCTTATTTGTCATATAATACCAACTAAGTGGTTACTTGATTACATGACTAGGTCTGCTGTATTATCCTTGGTATGTAGATAAAGATGTCTAGACATGTTTTTTTTCAAGGTGAGTTCCTATGCCTAGAAGGCCTTATGCCCATCCCTGTCAACATGTTGACTTCACAGTATCGACAGAACCCCTCGCTACAATCTGTGGGAGTAGAGCAGATGGACCAATATGCTGATATTGAACATTGTTAACATGCCTGTGAGGGTGTGGGGCAGAGCTGTTGATGTAGGTTCTAAATCCTGGTGAATGAGCCAATACCAAAAACCGGAATGGCTATTTGCTCGCTGATTATGGTACGTAGGTGAATGGCTGCAGTATATTTTCCCTATAACAACAATATGCTTTGTGAATTAAAGTAGATTTTATTTACAGATACCCAGCAGACTATTTAACCTGATAATGAGCATTGGGTAGAAAAGAGAAGTGAGAGAACAATGCCTGCAAACGGATATACTGTTAACAGTTGCTACTGCCTACCTAAACTAAAGTGTACACCTAGGTAGATTCTACCTAGGGTATACCTATAAAGAAAGTAACCAACTCTTATCAATGTAGTGCTATTTATGCTACTGATTGATGTTGATTGATCAGCTAACACTTTACCAGATTATCGCTATCTATCATTTTCAAATACCTATCCTTGACTTGTTATATGAATGGTTATTGATGTCCTATAGAAACATCACTAATATTTTAAATTTCAATTCCTCCACATGTCAAACTGCAGAAGGTCCATAGGAATAAAAGAATTCGGCAATAAATGCTATTTTGACTAAATGGATATCGGTCATACCAAACAAACTGTTACACTACCAAGTACTTGGCACACAATACCCCTGCTGGCAGTTCCATCTGCGACTCCATCTGGTGGCGGCTAAGCAGCTTTGGCCTTGTAGAGATTCAGCCTTTTGTGATATAGATGCCAACCAGAGAAATCCCCATGTAATACTCCTCCACTCACCTGATACCACTAGTTCGGTGCCGACTTTGGTTCACCATATTGACTGATAACTGTTTCACATTCAATACTGTGGCATGTCTTCAATATCAAAACGGGGTATGGACTTGGAAGCTGACAACATCACTAAAATTATTTTGATTTATTCAACCACTGTCAACTATTGCTTGGTATTAACGGTTCTAAAACCATCAACACAGATCTCACTGCATGATATTCTCTTCAACACATGCTGTGTCAATATTGAATTATGTATTGAATTATAGGCCCAATCACTTGAGGGCAGATGTTTCACTATTTAATCCCGTCTAAATAAGTTAAGTATGTTAATTATAGTCTAACAGATCCAGCAGCTTACTGTGGCATCAGACATAAGAACAAAAATCTCAATACCCTTACTCACCACATTCATTTTTTGAGATCGAATACTTATTGATGACCTCCAGAGGAGAATGCATGGGCAGTACAGAGCAAGCTTCTGGTAGACAATCAGGTGATGTCAAGCATGTTCCCACATTGAAAAGGCAATAGGTACAATCTGAAGTGGTAATCGATCTGTAAATGTCCCAAGTACCCTCATTACATTATTGTCTAGACCTTTATAAACGTGCAAGGCATCTAGTGTCTGGATTCAGGACATACTACCAAGGTTCTTCATATCAAGTAACTGATTGCATGAAGCTTTGATTGGCTTTATGATACAGAGCACACCTGAAAGGATTGGCTCATTTAGGTGGCATTATTGATAATTGATATCCTAGCTTAAGGCTATTCCTTCAGTGGAGACGTTTTTATTATATTCAGGTCAGGTGATCATCAGAATCAGGAAGAGAAGAAAGATCATGCCAGCACCATAATGAACTTTAATGTCAAGAACACAAACTACTGGTTAATTATCATTCAGTTCATATGTTTTAGATCATGTAGAAGAATAATACACCTTCTACACAAAAATGACAACAGCAACTTCAAACCATGAATAAAGACAGTTAGTGACAGTATTAGTTTTCAACATCCGCTCTTGGCAAGCCTTTGAATACAGTTGAGGTAATAACAGTATGTTCTCCTAGTTTGTGTCTATTTGACCACAGTCTTATGAATGTAGAGCCCTATTTACTTACAAAGAGGCTTGAGGTGAAGCCGCTTCATCATTAGTGTTGATCAGCTTTAGTATGCCGGGCAGTGGTGAAATCCTCTCATAGGCAGTAGCACTGAACTATGCCTTATATACACTGCTGGCTGAAACTGCAAGGGTAACTTAGCTATTATAGATGTGGGCATGCTGAAAAGAAAGGATGACTGTGGTCAAGACGAGGGTCGCCATAGACCGTTACATGTTGCTCCGAGTAACTGAGTGTAATAAATGTATCTGCTAATTTCATCACAGCACACTTAATACCACACTCCTCATAAAGTGCATGGGAAAAAAAGCAGTTTAACCTGTCTCATGCTGTTAAACCTTTTACAAATGAGTTGCTCCGAATAGGTCAACTTACTTGTTCATTAACTGATTAAGCAGGCTGATCAATGATACTGAACCAACTCACTTCTAAAACTAAAGGTAGGTCTGTAGCACAGTTGAACCCTTACTGCTCTTATTTATAGGGCTGAGTACCTGTCCTGACTCCATTCCGACTGTTTGCCTGAGGGGTACCGAGATTTGCGCCTTTAAGGGGGACAAACAGAAAAAGTATAAATGATTTGGCAGGAAAGTCTCAGGTCATAAGGTAGGTGTTTCAGTAAAATTTAGAATTCTACATCTGTACCCTCGCTTTTATGACAGAACAGTTGGTATGGAATATATATATATATCAATATTTTGTACTGGTTACTGAAGATCAGTGTGTCTACATTTGTAAACCAAATTATGAAATTCTGGAATTTTTGGAAAACAAGGTAGTGTTCAATAGGCCTGCATACATAAAGAGAGGTCATTGGATGGAAATATTGGTGCTGCAACCTAAGTTGTGTGTACCCATGCTTACATACAACATTTATTGTCCCTGTGTAGGCAGTCTGAAATGAACAAAGCCACTCTACTTCTGTCTAGAGAGATCATTGACCAACTGAAATTGCTCCTTTTCAAATAAACATTTTGTTCAGGGAACAACTAAATGGACACAAAGGGGCTTTCAGATGCGTCCAGGTCTCATTTGGTGAAATGGAGACCAAACACCTCTGAGGAGGAAGTCCGGTAAGAGTGAGACAGAGACACTCGACATTAAGTATTTACTTGACAGGAAATGTCACCTGGTGACAGTTGAGGGAACAGGAAGTGTATATAAGGAGTGGTAACTACCTGCTGTGTTGCTGTGTTAATTTTCTGTCCAATACAGGATCGACTTGGTCACGTAAACACCCATCTCGGTAACTGACTTGGCATGGAACCTATCCTGAACTGACTTATCATAAAATTATCAATGTTCTATTCCCAACAATTATACACACATTCTTACGGTTTTGTCATATATTTGCTTGAACAGTTTAATGCATATGCATGTGGTTATTTTTGGGAACTAGTTCAGCAGAACCAGAATCACGGCATGACATTCCCTTGGTGACTTGGCAAGGACTTTTCGATACTCACATCCCCTAATTCAGATTATTCTATAATAATATTACATCTAATTATTTGGGTAAGTCGTTGTTCAAGTTGAAATATTAGCTAGGTGTTGTTTCCTTATCCCAAACATCAGTGCTGTGCGCAACTGCAGCCATCAGCCCCACCTTGACCAAATCTCTATAAATATCCTCCTGTAGTGAAAGGGACCAATCTGCCATGTTCAGCCCCACCCCTTATTGGCATGTGGTCTGCTCACTGTGATGGTAATGATAGCTGTTGTACCTTGAAATTAGGGTCAAAACCTGAGCAGAAAGCGGCATAAATATCCTTGTTGTTTGGGACCATATTGTGTGCTAGTTATTCTACACTACTGCCTTTACAGTAAAGCTTGACTATAACGAACTTAGACAGAGCAAGAAATGGTTTGTATTGTAAATGCATTGCTGTTCAGGGAACTGTTACTGGTTTCTGGGGCTAATAAAAGGAGGGAGGTGTGTATTGAGGTTCTGGGTAAGTGACCCTCAATGTTGAAGTTTAATAAAATGCAGATAACGATAAGTGACACAAATCATATAATTATGATGTCATTGACAAAAGGCTAATCATTGCTGTCGTAAAACAAAACTAAGAGAGTAGCCTAGGTTGATGAGAAAGATGTACCAGACGAGTTAAAATTGGATATGTATACTAATACTCACCTGCTCATTCCTGGGCAAACTCATGAGAGGGTAAAGGGGTTATAATCAGCTAAGATACAAATGAAGAAAGCGAATCTGAAGTTTTATGGCAGCTTAAATAGACATGGTCACTGAACTCTGTCTGCCTATAAAATGATGCACAATATGCTGACTTGTCTAGATTGATCTTTGATTTATGGCTGGTATGTACATTATTCTGCTAAAGCTGCAGTCTCTCAGTCTCTATGTGTATATGATGTATTCAGTCATGTATATAGATTTGCATACAGGGTATTACCTATTTCCAAGTAGGAATACAGCATCAAACTACAATTTCATTCTAAGAACATTTTCACTAACTGACATTTTGTCTAGTGAAAAAAAGTCTTCTTATATCTAGTATTTAGTCAGGCATCATGCAATAAATAGACAAAGGCCCATGGCCAGAGCATATTTTGGTACTGTTCCCCCCAAGGTGAGGCTGGGGCCGTATCCCACGAAGCCGCAGGCTGAGTGGGATGCGGCCCCAGCCTCACCGAGGGGGGAACGGTACCAAAATGTGCTCAGGCTATGAGCCTTTGCCTTTATTTCATGGTTTTTACTCTTCAAAATATGTTTAATTGCATAGAAGTGGCCAGTATAATTTGAACAAATTATGACATCACAGGCCATGGGATACGGGAACACCGTATCCCATGGGGGGCATTGGATACAGGATTTCTAGTACTTAAGCATAGTGGTCATCGTATCCACCATGAAATAAGACTCCAACCCAACTGAATGCAGCAATCAATTCAATAGCGTCATAATGCTCCACGTACTGTGGCCAATTACCACATCATAACTCAAAGCCAGGGAAACTCTTTAGTTAACACACCCACATGTACAGTGTTTGCTGCTTAGAACTGAGGCTGCAGTTTTCTCATTAACCTTTGCTGCTGTCCCCTCTGATTATCACTTAACACCCCAAGAACCACTATGGGTGCTTACATCATCATTTCCAGTGCTCATCTAACAATTTATGGCTCCCACTTTAACCCCTGACACTGGATACCTTATCTTAGGAGGCCCTGCCCAATACTGCCATGTGGGTCCTGACAGCCTGTGTCACATGGCTCATTAATCCTTGGTGGTGGTGGCTACTGGCAATCAATACAACTAAGACTGTTTTCACAGTGAGTGGTTGGTATAAGGAGTGAGGGATGAGATGGAATGTTACAACACATGAGCATTGCATGGTCTGGGCTTAAAAGTCAATTGGCCAAACTGTTTACACCTTCGTGTAAAACCTTGAAGGAATGAATAATAGTTTAAGTAACACTAATGACAAAACTGCAGCATTATAGTCTGGGACATTACATTCATAAGGGTGACATGTATTTATGGGACCATTACGTACCTAGTAGATACATAAAAACATATATATTATATGTACATAATTATATATGTATAACTCGAGCATGAGGGGAGATACAGGGTTGAAAAATTGTGGGGATATCACTTTATTTCATGTGGAGAAACAAAGTTACTATGCTTAAGTACTAAATTGGTCATTCTCCACACCCCGGTGGAGAAACTGATGCTCATTCTCCATGGCCTGTTTCTCCACGATGGCATCACCAAAATAGCCATGAAAGCAATCTTTAAATGTATATTTTGATGAAATTAGTCAAGAATCACATAAAATAAATACAGAGCTCCGCCTCCTGTGATACGATCCAATGCACCACTCATGGAGAAACCTGTCATTCAGACGGATTATTGTGGACATCTGTCTGTTTCCAGTTGAAAGAAACAGTACATCACTCTGCTAAGATAGGTGTGAGCACACACTAAGCACACAGTGCAATTTGTACACATGTGTGTGAACACACAACAAGAGTCATCACACTCCTAATTTCTTCATAAAGTAGGCATAAACATGAATTCCAACGCAGACTTTCTTGCAGAAAGGGACAGATTGACAGGACCATTGAAGTAAGGTAGTCTTGGAATGTGGCCATGCCTTCATACTCCTCAATTTACTAGTTGCAATTCAGAGTTAAGCCTGCCATTAGTCGTCCAATCTTGAAACTATTGCACAATCACAATAGGTTACTAGTGTACATGATAGGGGTCTCAGTAACTAATTGGTCAAGAGTCACATTTTTGTATTTCTAGCTGTGGACAAAGATAATTATGTTAAATACAAAGTGCTTTATATTTGTAAAACGACAACCTTGTGCAAAACATGATAATACAGTTGATTGTAAACACGTTGGACTTGAAAAAGAGCTGAAATCAATTCCAATTTCAAACTGTTCTGAATGCAAACAATGAACTTCTAACCTAATGTTCAATAATGAGCCTCCTTTTTATATCTATTACTGATTAAATCGCCCAAATGAGGTATCAGCGCTGCTCTAATGACATGTCTGTTAGATGATCTGTTTGGAGGGTGTGTGAGTGATATTATTATTGTCCATTTATCAACACCAGGTCGAAACATAACCAGTTGAATCGATAGAAACTTATTTTTACTCATTCCCAGTGAGCACAAAAATCAGTCCAACGTTGAATCAACATTGTTTCAACATTGAATCAACATTGACAACCATTTATCAATGTTGATTCAATGTTCTGTGCCCACTGGGTTGTTATTTCTGTCCCCATAATCAATACTAAAGTACTGTAGTGGCATTGCCTCTCCTTTGAAGTTTGATATTGGTGTTTGATAGAGCTATGGGTAGTGAAAGATCTCTGCATTAAAGCGCTATAGCAATCACAGCAATATGTTGTCAGTCCCCATGTAACCCTTAAACGAGTTATTCAATCCAAATGTAATCCTTGACTACTCAGTTGAGGCCTTTAGTTGGATGTCAGGTGTAGCCTACAGATGGCTCTTTATAGTGCTCTGCGGTAATACCATTGATGAATTTAGAAATACAAGATTAGCAACACAGTAGAGTGCATTTATTTCATACTATGCGTATTCATATTCTATTGAGTAGTCTGTCCCAGCTTAGTTTTGGGACCATTTCTGAAATATAATCTTTAAAAAAGGACTCGAGATTGACACAAGTTGTTATCTTAAGCATTTCTCAGGAAAGCACAAGCTGCATATATAATGTTATAGACACTGGAGATTCTTGAGAATAATGACAGTTTCTAGTGACATGCCATGACATAAGAATGGCATGAGTTCCACTTGAGATTTTGTTTGCAGGGTGTCTAATATTCAGCTCATTAACTATCCGGGAATTAAATAGTGTTGCTATTAATACAGAGCCACTTCAATATTTTCAGGCAACAAAGAAATCCTCCCATAACTATTAGCTTGCAATGTATTAAATGCTGCTTTCTGAACTGCTATTGGTTAGTGCACCCGAGAATGATAATAATAATTATTATTATGGGATCATAAGAGCTGAATGCATTCTTTTCCTGATTAAGCCTTACCACTGATCGATCAATGAAGCAAACAGAGGTGGTTCTTCTATAATCTCATATCAAATATCACTACATAGTCAGTCCAAAGCCAAAAGGATCCTGTATAAGCAGCATATGAATAGTCCTGGAATGAAGCAGTCCCAACTTAAACATATTATTCAGGGTCATCTCATTGGATGCAAAGGGGCTGTTGGACGCCTCTAGGGCCCGTTTGTTGAAATGGAAACCCGGTACCTCGGAGGGGGAAGCCAGGCAAGGGAGCACAGAGGCAAAGGACGTTAATGTATTACTTGGCAGGACATACTGTCTAAGGGATGATATGTCTGTGTTTTAGTGGACAGGCTGGTGAAGGAAATAGTTTGGAGCGAAATGTGGGTCAAATCTATGGTGTCAACTAATGACAAAGGGAGTCTGGCATGATAGAATAACAGATGGAAAAAAGTAATGGTTTTATCTAAAACAATATGTGCCCAGAGTAAGGAGTATGTATATTGGCTAGCAGACACTGTATAGGTAATAAATACGTGATTTACACACACATGGTGTGGCCTAATATTCTCTCGCTGAATGGACACTCAGCATCAGGCACGAGCAAAGACCTCCAACAGATGGCGCAGCAGGAGGTGCTGACACCTGTTGACAATGAGCCACTCCATCACAATCTGTGTGTGCAGGCCATACAAAGTAGAGGTAAGAAGGAACAGAGCCATGCAGTTCCCAGATGCTAACAATAACACTGATTCCATAAAGAGTGGGTTCCACTGTAAAATTCAAATATTTGAATAGCCAATGTCATAATATATTCTCCGGCTGGAAATTAATATTTAGTCCCCACGCAGGATATGGGCTCTGATAATGAAGATGATGATGATGATGATGGTGATGATGATGATAGAGGGTAGTCAGTAAGTTTACAGGGCTGGTACTGTCCAGACTGGGTGGGTTCTGACAGTTGCTTTGTATTGTACATTGTGAGAGGCTTGATGTTGAAGTAGCCCTTGCCCTAGTTTTGGGTTCTAGTTTTGGTGCTATATTGGATTTCTATTAGGAGAGGCCGGACTGCCAACGAGCTGGTTTGAGATACTCATGGATCATGTCCTAGTGTGTAAACCACTCACACTGAGCATTGATCTGTGCTGTTTTAGTATTCAGCACTCTTCATCACAGCCCCTCTATATGTGGATCAACAAGGGAAAAGGGACCTCCGGGGGGGATTTTTAGTACCAACTTTGGCCACCAGGGGGCTCCATATAGCCAAAAAGGACCAAGATAAAGCAAAAACTTGTCTATACTACTTTTTTATGTAGAATATGATAGGCCACGTTACAAGATTCCATTTTTGGTAAAATCATTCCTTCTTTGGAATGGAAAAGAACGTTTTTGGGCCTAAATTGGTGTTTTTGCACATGTTGGTTGCCATGGAAACATGATTTTCATTCTAAATCGAAAATTTTAAAAAGTTGAATGAAAGAAGGCCCCAAAACGATTTCTATGCTGAAAACAGAATGTAAATACCATTTTTAGATCAAAAGCTGTGGCCAATTGTTTGAAAAAGTTTGGATATTTGATAATTAGCATAATTATGCTAATTAGATAAGAATATCTCTAAAACAAAGGAAGATAGAGCTTATTGGCATTTAAGATTGGACAGTGACCACACATATTCAGAGAGTCAGTACTCAAAAACTAGAAGTGGTACCTGCTTATAAAAGATATCACTGAAAAGCTAATGACATCAATTTTATTATTAAGTTTTTACCTTGGAGGACCCTTTTCCCTCGACTGTCCACATATACACACCCATTAATGTTCCTTCACCAACATGAGCTCATCATCCACTTGAGAAATAGGCCTAAATAATGAACTAATCTCATGCAGGCTCTATTTACCATTTTGATATGAGGAACCACTCCTATTCCTAGTGTTGGATTCTGGTTTTGGGGCTATATGGATTCAGCACTAAGAGAAGATGGACTGCTCATGGGTTGCTCTTAGATACTCATGAATTATGTCCAAGTATGAAAGATTGATCTGTGTTCATATGCAGTGGCTCTTTTGGTTCTGGGTTCTGTATTTGGTACTTTATGGATTTCCCATTAGCAAAGCAGGACTGCTCACGAATTGCTCTGAGATATCCTTGGACTATGTCCAAGTGTGTAAACCACTCACACTTAACATTGATCTGTGCTCATCTGGCATCTCAAGAGACATTCAGCATAGTATTTTCCTAGGTTCCCCAAAAATTCTTACCCTGCACCAGCACTGCATTATTATCCCACTGAGGGTTAATCTTAGTGTCATCATTTATAATTCATATATCCACACCTATTGGACATGCAAATCTATACATGTATATGATTCCTCACTAAACTTACATATTAGTTAAATATTGGCTGTCCAATTTAAGATCTTAAATTTCAACCCACATCTTCCTGCATACAAACCACCACAGCCAATCAACTCCCTCAATGCAATCCAACTAGGGAACCATCCTCCAAACCTTATCATTGCTATGGTCCCACATGAGTAGAACCCTTTTGCAATATGGGTAAGGATGCAGTGACAACCTTTTGAAAAATTGTTATCAATGAATGGAATAGCATGGATAGCATGAGTTAAAATGTATGTAGGAAAACTATCTAATAGACTCCTACAACTCTGACCAGCACCTTGTGCCCTACATCCACCGCGCCCACCTTCTAGGTAGTCAATACATTGGTTTATGGATATAAGTGCAGTCAGTCACTGGTTGCTTAGCAGCAGAACGATTGACTGTGCCTCATTGTTGGCAATATACAGAGAGACTTGCCCAAGTTAGGACCACTACTAAAACTATTTGTGTGTTTGTTTTACTCTACAAAGGGTTAAGCAATGATAAGAAATCAAAGTTTAAAATCAGATTAGATGTGCTTGGATATTTTTTTCTTATCTTCAACAGTCAACAATTTGTGACCAAGTACATGCATAAGCCTAAAGTGGGGATTCCACCTCAGTGAAATATCTGAAATGGACTGAAATGGTTGCCTATGTTCTGACAGAATGCCTTAATGGTTCTGGATGTCCTCATTCACGACAATTAGTCAGTCAGTTATGTAATTCGCCATAGGATTCGCCATAGTATATGGATATGCAATACGAGTGTATTCTGCCGCAGGGATCATTAATAGCAACATATTTAGCCTTTTAGGCAAATTGATGTAATATATTGAAAATTGCATGTACTTATGTTACACTTGAGCAGCATCTTACAGGTATGGCCTGGCTATCTTGGCACACCTCTGCACATAAATGCAAGTTCTCTTATCTCTAACTCTATGGAGACACTTATCGGCCCTAGCACCTGGTTGTATGAGCACCAACTCATGTTTATAAATCCTCACTAAATCTTTCTCTCTTGAATTTACATGAACATTTAGGCAATGAACACAATGAAACATTTTACAGGGTTTGATACATCTAGGTAAACAATGATGCAGGCTCCATTGCTGGTTGTAACATACTCTTGATAAACCGTAATATGATATGGTACTTTGGTTACATTTTCAAAACAAAAACATGAAATTTAAGACAGCAAGAAAATGAGATGAATCTATTAAAATGACAGGCTTGACCCCTTCATACCACACTATAACTCCTTCTTCACTCTAGCCTATAATGTCTGTTTCTACACAACAGGACACACCAAGGTACCTGACATCCAGGGTTCCCTCTGCTATTGCCCCATGGGAATTTGCAATATGGACCAAGCAGCTTCTGTCTGCAGACATATCACACATAGTAGCCCCCTGGGGGGTACTCAGAACACAGCGTATACAGATGGAGCATGTCACCGGGAACAAGCTTATCTACCTTTATGTGTCTGGCATCTTCTCTATCCAGGGTAGTGGCAACCATGAAAGTGATTGGGCCCTGCAACTTCACATGGCTAGCACAGCTTTTATTACAGTGCTTAATTATTATTATATTGTGCTTAAATCAAACTATGAGAGCACAGAGGGAAAGGCTATTTTCAAAAGCTCAACACATTCACTGGCCAATACCTTCTAACTGCAACTAGTGATCCCAATCTAGAATGCACATGACCTGTATCTTGTACTAGTGGTATACACTATCAAAAGTCACCGCTATGAAGCACCCACATCATCATCTGAGTATGGAAGCAAATATATTTTATTACATCTTGAAATGATTGAAGAGGTGAAAAGATGTATGGAGTTACAGTGATTCTGTTAAACTAATGGTTTCAGTACAAAGAGTAAAATTTTGTCCAAGGGGAGCATTCTTCACTTCTGGATAAGAATGTATAAATCATATACAAGAACACACCTGGTGCTCCCCTAGCTGTAGGATACTCTGTCTGCTGTGCAGGCTGCATGCGTCAGACATCCCTATGGTGATGTATGATGGCCATTGGGGCAGGAAGTAGGCATTTGGCCAAGCACAGAGTATGTTTTACCAATGATTCCCTGCTGGATATCCAATCCCAATAAATTGGTCCTAATCAGTATATATTACCTACTGTAGGGGGCCAACGAGCAGACAAATTATCACAGTCACGTCATGTATTGGCTATCACACCAAGCTTGTTTCTCTTGGGAGAAGTGATTTATGTCTCAATGGGGTGTTAGGAAGTGGTCATCTTTTAGCAACGGGAGGGGGAGGGGCAGAAATTGCTATACGTTAAAGGGTGTATGCAAAAACAGTTTTCTATGCCTTGGCTGAGGAGGTTAAAAATTAGATCTGGCCCAGTGGGGTTAGAAAAGGGGTGCTTTTCCACGCAGGTTTACACAAACGACCCTTCTGTTGTTGGAAAATAACCAATCCTTTAGCAGGTTTGGTACGCGGCTATGATACCAAGTCGGAGCATTTTCTTATAACGTAGCTGTATACCGCGACGCCCCCCCCCTCCTCCCCCCCCCACACACATATCCCTGCCTAACTGCCCCTCACTCACTGGGCCAGTGCCCCCCCCCCCCCCCCCCACTTCCTTACCCTGGGTGAGCCCGCACCAAGCTGTGAGAAATGCTCAGTTGCGGCCTACTCCCATTGGCTCCCATGGGGGGGGGGGGGGCGTGTCCCTGGGCAGCTATCCCGGGGAAACATACAACTTTAACTTCTTATTTCTCCTAAATGCAACACGGCGGTAACTTGGTACATCAACAGGACTTTAAAATGGATACCTATCTATTAGATTATAACAATAGTTTATGTCACTAATTTGTTAGAAAGATCACAAATTAGTTATAATTTAGGTAACAAATACATTGGCTCATGCATCTCCTTATAACACTACGCTGCAACAACCTGTCTGTCAGTGTATGCTAAATCACAATACGGTGCAGTGTCCCGCAACAACAAGGGAATCCTGGTTAGCTGTCACCTGTTTAGTCTTAGCAGTGATTATCAGCCATTGCCATTGTACATACTCATACTTCAACACACCTTGTCTTGTCAGTTGTAGTGTGTGTACACTCTTGGTAACTCTGTGCTGAATTCATTGGGATTGTTTTGTTGCTAAAGACAGAATATGTTTGGTATCAATATAAAATTCTGCTCCAACCTTGTTCTCAATAAAGAGCATCAGCAGTGTTATATAAACCATCACGCTTTGATGTCACCTTGACAACAATGAGCTTAACATTCTGAAGAGAACACGCTATTACTTAACATATCATCATAAATATTGATAAGAGAGAGATTTTTAAGATGAACCAGCCGACTCATGAATGACGATTTGAAATACCTGAATATCAGAGAAAGTAGAAAAAATGCCAACATCATTTATTCACTACCTTGTGTGAACAATGGCTTTTCCCAAAGTAAGCATTTAAGTACCTGACATGCAGGCCTCTCCTTACTATCACCCCATCGGATTGTGCATCATCCACTAAACAAGCACAGACTGAAGTGTATACATACATGCACAACAGCTAATCTGCCTTAATGAGTCTGCTTTTTGTCTTTCTGCGATCACAATCATAAACTATATGTGTCACGGATTCCCATTAGAGAGCATCTCAATTTATCTTATTGATGGATAATTATATTAGTGTTTACATATGAGACCCTATGGGTAATCTTCTTAGATAGCTGCAGGGATATGTCCTGATATCATTTATAAACAATAAAATTTAATTTGCAACTAATGTTATCTGTAGTAGCTCATGCAATCTCTATATTCAAGGCAGGGAAAAACTGATTTTTGTGAATTCAATCATCATGTTTGAATTGCCAAAGAGAAGATTACATGAAGAATCGACAAGGATTCATTTACAGTAATGCTTTTAGTGCAGTACATTTGGATATCTACACTTTATAAGCTGGATCACCTTGCCACACACCTCTGTGTGAACAGTGCACACAGTATATGTCATATGTGTGGACAAGTCACCTTTAAGGAAGAAGGACTTACCATTACACATTTTATCATGAAGCTTACCACATTTACTTTGGTTGTGCAATAGGTGATTAAACAGCAGCAAGTCCACTTCTACTTTGGTTTTGCCTATAAGCGCCCATGTTGTGATGAAAGCAAATACAATATTTAAAACTCAAAAACTCACTTACATCACTTCTGGAAAGCAATGCCAAAGGCATGGAGGGACCCCACCTAATATATTACTGATTGCTACATCTGCATTTACAGAATGGATTCATTTCTAGCAAAAGGAATATGATTCATATATATCTTGGACTATCCCAATGCCAAACTAGACTTACGTCCAGTGCCCTAGGATAACCTTCCTGTTCCTGATCCCCCTGATTGCTTCCCAGAACTCTTATGGTGGCTGATTGGTCAAATCACAGTGGAAGAGCTAAAAGCCCAATCTGGGTATTATCATAAGAGACCAACAAAATACAGATTTTGAGTTTGTCAGACTCCTTGCTATGCAGTTCTGATGGCAACCAATAGTTTTTTTCTTCATGTTATTTATATTCATCATTTTGCAGAGGACCATGGAAGGTTTTGAATAGTTTTTAAAACAAATAAACAGTGTTCCTGAATCAGTTTAGTTTCATACAATAATACTCACATTCATGTAGGCTTTTGCTTAGCACACAAAAGGGATGCTACTACATGTCAGTGAAGCCTTTTAAAAGATTTGGGCCATTTGATATAGTCTTCAGAACTAGTAATATATTCATACAGAGACTAAAGCAGTCCTTGAAACCTTGTGGATGGTTTGGCACTTTAATCAGATAGCCAGGGCAGCCTATTCCCAAAAGTATCACTCTTCCTTCAACACAGCAAGATCATATAATTTTCAAAAATCAGTTGAACAGCACTATTTTGTGGATACTTTATTACAAAGTGACTTTATACTTGAAATTATTTGACCATGTAAATACCATGAAGCACACATTGATGTCTTTTGATGTCTTTTGATAAAAGTTTAAAATCTCATACAGTGTCATATGGGGCAATCATTGGCTAGCAAGATCTGCTAAAAGATATGCATGAACTAAGTGACGACAATAGTTGGCAAATAGATATGTAGTGGGCGTATATATTGGGACTATAAATTATTGGCACCATCGGCCAGGCAATTCCCTACATGAGGTATCTTAGTCCCTGAGCTACTTCCCTGCTATCAACCTGCATGTTATAATCGGTGAATTCCAACTATTATCCAAACCCTTAACTAATCATGTACAGGGGTCCTTTGACAGAGACTCAAGCTTCACTTGTTTTTTTTTATTTCTGCTTAGTACATTTACAGGCATTTAGAGGAATATCAATATTTTAGATTATAACCAATAAGTTATTAGATAGGTTGCAAGTACAATGGCTAATGCAAATTAGTTTAACACCACGCTATGTTTGTGGGTGAACACCTAGGGTAGGTTCACCCTAAGTCAAACTCATACCTTGAGTCAACCACTTTTGACATGAAGTTACAAGTTTAGTATGCATCTGGTGACAATAAACTCCCTCTGATTTAAGAATTGAAGTGTTTTGCAAATATAAATTGCACATTGCATCTGCGTTATCACTCTTTTCATACTGTAAAATCAATCAGAAGTACCCCTGTTTGACCTGTTTTGACAAACAGAGAATGAAAATCTCTCCACTGATCATACTCTTTGGTAGTTGATTTGAAATATTTGTCCCTTCCATACACAGTGTCGATCAGTTTTGTGAGCTGGGTATATATCTAAATTACACAAATCATTACTTTATTGAGCAAAATTAATTTTCTAAATTATTTTAAGGGCTGATTTTGTAAGGTATACCCATTTCACCTTAAGTCAGCCATGAATTCACCCTAAGTCAGCCACCTCATACCCTAAGTCAACCATGGGGTTTTCTTCTCTGGAATCCCCCCTGGAATTCTCTCACCCTAAATTTCTGTCTAAGAACTCTCCCCCTACCCTTGTGAATAATTCCTCCTCCCAGAATACCCTCTTCTACTACAGGGTTAAGGATAGTAGACCTACTTGTGTAGTGTATAGAGGGCAAGGGTGAAACACAAAATGAGGGGAGAAAAGGGGGTGAGGGGGCAGAGCCCCCAATATATTCAATAGAACTCCATACTGCATGTCTATAATGTTATATTTAGTCCCTATTGCTCATACAAATAATATTTACTTGTATTGATAGCTCATAATGCAGTTGTATTCACCTGAGGTACAGTACTGACTTTGTCTTGATTATTTCATATTCAACACATCGTTTTCTTCTCTATTGTTAGTTGTAACATATTGATATATGATGCATGCATTCATTCATTGATGAAAATTGGAAAATTACTGGTTTCTGCCACATATTTCTGGTGGTTGTAATATGGCTGACTCAAGGTGCATTTTGGCTGACTTAGGGTGAAAAGGGGCAATTCTGAATACTCTGATAAATCATGGAATTAAATACTGTAACCTGACATATGGCATTGTAAGACATCATGAATGTTACTCTCCAGAGCAATACCTAAAGTTTGGTTCAATTCTGAAGGATATGCACAAAAAACTTTAGGAGCAATTAGACCTGAAAGGTAGCTCATTAAAAAAACATGGATCAGACCGGTTGAAAGTGGTGAACCTACCCTAATAGCATACGGCTGTTTCCTGAAAAAGTAGTCCAGATTAACTGTCACCTGACTATGTTAGAGAATATTACCTCAGCCTGTGGTTAAGCAATCTTAATCATGTATAACAATCCAAGGTTACCGTTTCGGAGTGCAGTTTCATGGCAACCGAATTGGAGGAAAAATTGGTTTTGTAACTAATGTGATTAGTGTTATCCAACTACTGCAGGAACCTCATGTTTTGTGTGATTTGTTGTAGCATTTTAAAGCTCAAGTGCGTCAATATGCCAGTTCCTATGCTTCTGGGCAGTATTGATGAAGCAGTTCTCACTACACATTGTACTACAAGGATAACAAGGCTATATCTTTTTCTCATTGCATATGCATCACAAGTGACACCATAACTATGACTGAACACAATAGGGGATAACATTAGAATACATGCTAGGAAAGAAAAATCCACACCTCTCTTTTAAAGTCAATGATATAACTGTAGATCTGCAGACAACAATATGTCCCTATGGTAAAGCACACTTGGCCTAAGTCGGTGGTATCAGGTGAGTATTAAATTTTCAGGATCTCGGCCTTTTTAAATGGTTATCCAGGGATTGACCATAGTTTGACCAGATTGCTGTACAGCTGACATAAAGCGGCCTTTCACTACCCATACCTATAAACAGCAATATCAAACTTCAGAGCATAGGGTAAGCCACTCCAGTACTTTGGTATTGATCATGCAAACTGATATAACAATGGGGCAAAGTCTGCACTGATCAAAAGACAGGAAGGGGGCTGTTGTAAGCCTTTGTACTACACAAAGGAAGCAAGAACAGCTACATGTTCAAGGACACATGAACAATATTTTCATAAGGTTGCTCCTACTGTATGGCACATCTATAGATATATATTCCAATTTGTTGAATATGTTTGGATTGTTACAGGATTTATTTCTAAGTGAACATGGTGAATAGGAACAATAACTGCCCTAGAACTGGTGGAAATGGAGAAGGAGCCAGAAAAACTAACGTAAATAACAAAAAAAAACTGTGACATTAATGACATTGAATCTGCAGGTTTTATCTAACATTGACAACTTCCCATCATTATGGCTTGTAACATACAGTGTTATACTAATCTAATTGCATTTCTTAGCCTATTGAAAACTAATAATAATATTCATATACCTTCACATCTCATCCAAAGAGATCATCCCCCAGATACACTATCAGAGTGATCCTGATATCTCATTTGAATGAATTGGTATTAAACAGTAATAGATACAGAAATGAGGACCCTTGCTGTTAGGTTACGAGTAGCTTTTTTTGCAATGTGAACAATTAGAAACTGAGTTCGGCTCTTTTAATATCCGACATTTCAACAAGCAATTACGTTATTCCTATGGTTAGTTGACATGGCTGCATCAGGTTTCGTGCAAGTCTATAGTTTTACAAAAAGAAAGCACTTTGTGCTCAACATGATTATCTCTGTCCACTAATGCTGGTGTATGAGTAATACGACCTACCAGGTCAATCATTCCTGCCAGGATAAATAAATGAAATACAAACAAACAAACAAACAAACAAAAGTACAAAATGAGACTTCTGAATGATCAGGTACTGAGACTATTGTCATGTACATACTGGCATCTTAGTGTGATTGTCCAATAGTTTCCAGATTATACAACTAACAGCAGGCGTTACTTTGGATTGCAATACTGTATGGAAGTAGAATTAAAAAGGTACACTCTAAAAACAGTGTGTTACGTTTACACACTTTTCAACACACTTTTCTGAAGCCACTTTTAACATGTTATACAGAACTTTGTGCAACCAACATAGGCATACCTATAGATATATGTATTACAGATATATAACTTTTGTAGAACTTAAGTACCTTATATATATATATATATATATATATATATATATATATATATATATATATATATATATATATATATATTTATTATTTGTACCCACAGATATATAATATTGCAGCAGCACCGGTCTACCTGCCATACTTGTATATAATACATTCTCACACAGATATATAACTATTTGAAACCAAAATGTTACTATAAATAGAATGGTTCGGCAGCGGCAGCCCAGCTGCCATGGTGAGGCGGGGGGAGGGGAGGGCTGAGGAAGGATACATAGGCAGACAGAGCGGAAGGGGCTAAGGGTACATAGGCGGACAGAGGGGTGCCTAAGGAAGGAGAGATAGGCGGACAGAGGGGGGACTGAGGAAGGAGAGATAGGGGGACAGAGGGGGAGCTGAGGAAGGACAGAGGGAAGGGGTTGAGGGAGGGAGGAAGGGAGGGATAGACGGACAGATAGACAGACAAAAAGAGAGAAGGGGATTAAGGTAGGGAGAAAGGGATAGACGGAGAGAGGGAAACAAAGATAGAGGGAAGGGGGTGGAGAGAGGAAGGGAGGGAAATAGGGAGGGAGGAAGGAACTGAGGGAGGGAGGAAGGTATGGGAGGCAGGCATTGAGGGAGGGAGGCAGGGAATAGATATACAAGACTGTATAACCAATGTCAACGAGTATAGGCCCCATGTAGTTTGAAACAAAAAGTAGGCCTACCTATTAAAGTATAATCACAATCCTATATATGTATATATATATATATATATATATATATATATATATATATATATATATATATATATATATATATATATATAAATACAACTTTAGTACAGCTAAAGTATCTACAAATATATGTATATTCACGCCCACACATATACAACTTTTGTACAACTAAAGTACTTATGAATCTATGTATAATGACCCCCGCAGATATACAACTTTTTTTTACCTAAATTACCTATAAATATATGTATAATTACACCAACAGACTCACAACTTTTGTGGAACGAACATATAGGCCTCCTGCCGTGCCTGCCTCCCCCTGCTATCTCTGACTCCCTCTGCCCGCCCCCTGCCACCCCCTGCCTCCCCCTGCCGCCCCCTGTCGCCCCCTGCTTCCCAGCTGCCCTATGTCTCTCCCTGCCACACCTGTCTCCCCCTACCGTCCCCGTAGCTACTGCAGATAACGTTCATTGATGCAGATAACGTTTGGATGTGCTATATACTAGTCACTGCAGATAACGTTAGGTACTGCAGATGGTTGATGCAGATAATGTTAGTTTGATGCAGATAACGGTTGTCTATTCTCTAGACAATTAGTATTAGGCCTAGGCCCTATGTGGATCCGAGGCGTGCTGTGGAGGGTTTTGTACCCATCCTCGGCAAAACTTTCCCCGCCCCTCCCTACTTTATGGGGGTGGATGACTATTCGACATAGCGATAATATTTATGGCCATTTCTTTAAATCGACGTGTAACATGAGGCCTAATGATATGCGACATGTGGTTTGAAATGATAGTGACAAGGGACATGAAGATCATTCTGTATCTCAATGAGGGCCTAATAAAAAAAAAGATAATAAAAATTTCTTAAAATTGACATGGGACATGCCCCCCCCCCTCCCCCTCTACACCCCCTACTTTGAACTAGACAGGCTGAAGAACCGGTAGGCCCATATTATATATCCCGCGGGATATACCCCTACGGTATCACCGAGGAACGCGTTTTTTGGGGGCTAAAAGGGGCCACAAATTCTCATCTCCCGGGCCCCCTTCCCCGGCCCCGCCCTGACCAGAGGTGGCAGAAATTTCTACCCCCCCCCCCCCATTGTTAAATTGTCAAAAATCATAGGTAGTTCCATAATCCACGTTATCAGAATTGTAGGCCTAGGGCCTACGGGTCTTTTCCTTTTCTCCTGAATACAATCTGTTTTGTTCAAACAACTCCCCCGGTGTAGTGATCGAGTGTGCACGGCATTATCTGTGGCGCGTCGTGGGACGCATCCCAGATGTGCGTCATGAATTGGGCGCCAGTGTACTACACATCCCGCAGCGTCATGTTGCTATGGAAACACAGTCACCATACCGACCAGGCTGCTGCTGACCATTCTATTTATAGTCACTTTTTGGTTTCATAAAGTTATATATCTGAGCGCACATTATATACAACTATGGTACCAGCGGTGCTGCTACAGAGTTCTGTATCTGTGTGTATGATTATACATATATCTATACAAAAGGTTGTACAAAAGGTATACATCTTGGCACATGAATACATATATTTATAGGTACTTCGGTTATTTGTCTACTAAAGCTAGATATCTTTTATACATATATTTATAGGTACTTTGGTTGCAAAAAAAGTTCTATATCTATGGGCGTAGTTAAACATTTATAGGTACTTATTGTTATACAAAAGTTGTATATGTGTGGCCGTCATAATGTATATATTTATAGGTGCTTTATTGTACAAAGGTTACATATCTGTAGTCGTCATGATACACATATCTAGAGCTACTGTGCACTGGTTTTCCTGTCCCATTCCCTGAGACCCGAGCCCGAGGCTTGGGATGCAGGTGGGCATATGCAACGAGAAAACGCCGTCATCTTTAGGCGTGCCGTGGGAATACCAACCCCGGCGCCAACCCCGTCCTCTACTGCAGACAGCGTCATTTTAGAATGGCTGTCACCTAGCGACAATCATGAGATGGCGAGGATGCGGGTGCTATTTATAGTAACATTTTGGTTTCACAAAGTTATATATCTGCGTGAGTCTGAACATACACAACTATTGCGGGAGGGGTGCTGGTGTAGGGCCCATAAATATATGTATAATAACGCCCACAGATATATAACTTTTGTACCACCAAAGTACCTGATAAATTTATGTATAATAACGCCCACAGATATATAACTTTTGTACCACCAAAGTACCTGATAAATCTATGTATAATAACGCCCACAGATATATAACTTTTGTACCACCAAAGTACCTGATAAATTTATGTATAATAACGCCCACAGATATATAACTTTTGTACCACCAAAGTACCTGATAAATTTATGTATAATAACGCCCACAGATATATAACTTTTGTACCACCAAAGTACCTGATAAATTTATGTATAGGCCTAATAACGCCCACAGATATATAACTTTTGTACCACCAAAGTACCTGATAAATATATGTATGATAGGCCTACCTATTAAATATATGTATAATCACGCCCACAGATATGCAACTTTTGTGCACCCAAATTGTCCATATATATATGTGTGCATAATCATAATTTTGTGCACCCAAATTGTCCAGATATAGGGCCTATCTGTGCATAATCACGCCCACAGATATACAACTTTTGCACAACCAAATTGTCTGTAAATATATGTATAATCACCCCCGTAGATATACAACGTTTGTGCTACTGATTTGCGTATAAATATATGTATAACCAATCCCACAGATACACAACTTTGTGGCAGCACCGCTCCACTGTCCATAGATATATATAATGTACACATTCCCACAGATATATAACTTTGTTGCACCACATGTTACTATAAATAGAATGGCCGGGTCGGCGTCGGTGGCGCGGCCTGGTCGCTATGGCGATTTAGTTCCAATAGCAACAAGAGAGGGGAGGGAGTATAGCGCAGTAACGGGAGGAAACTTGTTCCCGGTATGATGACACATGCATGCTGGCACCGTGAGTCTCATGAGATCTTGACTCCGTTCTCGGAATACAGCTTGTTCCTAGCAAGCTTTGGGGTGTGCGAGTGTGCGGTACTCAGGGAAATCTCACAGGAAATTCCATGGACAGAACTAGACCATGGCCGCCTTTATGGTACATTTTCCAAAGAAATTTATTTCCCAATCCTCCCCTACTGATTTGCCAAAAGTAATCGTAATCTCTACCCCCCCCCCCCCCCCAGGTTTGGATTCTGTGAAATGCACCCCCCCCCCCCCCCAAAAAAAAAGGAAAATTGTTTGCCTAGCCCCCAGCCGTGTTTGCCTGCCCCCCCCCCCCCCATGTCTGCCTGCCTGCCTCCCCCTGTCCGCGCAGGCAGCCACTGATGCTATTTATAGTAACATTTTGGTTTCACAAAAGTATCTATCTGTGTGAGTCTGGAGATACACAACTATTGCAGGAGGTGTGGTGGTGCAACAAAGTTGTGTATATATGAGTCTACATATAATTATCTGTAATAACTTTAGTTATAAAAAGTTGTATATCTGTGAGTAGTCTACATACATTTATTGATGAATAGTGTTGATCCCACAAAGTTGTATATCACGTGAGTCACACCTGGGTCATTATACAGAACCAAAATGTCACCTCCAGGGCTCCGTATAAAGGCAATAGTTAATCAGCTATTAATAAGCCCTGCTTTTACAGCCTTGCAGAACCTCTAATAATGTCTTACATGTGATGGTTATTCGGTTTATGCAACGAACATGTGTGTATAGTTGAAGAGAAAAAACTTATTTCCAATATGGATTGAGTGAGATTGCTCATTCAATGAGATTCAAATAATACAGTTTTTGTATGTATCTCATTGCAAATTAACCCCTATTAAATAGGTGTTGTATCTTTCATTGTAGTAGAGGGGATTGGTTTGGGAGGGTATTGTAAAACAGTTCAACCCCTCCTCAGGGGGGAAATAGATTTGACCCTACTTGAGGGGAGGGGGGTTAAAATATTATGGTCCGTCTTAGAAAACAAAAATTTCCAGTCAGCCCCATTGGGAATCAAGCCAGGGATCTTTAAGTTTTCAGTCCAAAGACTTGCCTACTGAGCCACTGCGACAGCTACTATATGGCTGTAAGAATGTAGCATAGGTGCATGATAGACCTTTACTGCTGCTGCCCCCTTTTGTATCTGATACACACCTCTCTGACCACAAGTGTGTAAGCAGGTAAGTGAGTTGACAAAAAGTGTGTTACAATACATAATTGTGTAAAATCTCAAAGTGTGTTGCAAATTCATGTGTGTTAGTCTTTAAGCATGTTCCCACAACACACTGTTCTTAAAGTGTATGGCCACAGGCGGGGACACCCTTACTTAAGTGGTTTGATTCTTTCTTGCAACACCCTCTTAGCACTTATCTGGGTCCTATACACAGGCCCCATATCGATATTACAAATCAGTTCTTATACAACTTGCAAAGCTTACATCAACTGTAATGATCAACTAGTATCGAGCTAATCGTAGGAAGTTCTAATATCATCTTATAAACATCATAATTCAGGTCTTAGTAGAAGGATAAATTATCACAGCCATATAGCCTACACAAGCTTACCACAACGACATGAGAAATCGGTAATATGGTATACGTTCTGATATCTTGTTTATTCAACAATTGCATCTCTCTGACATGTTAGGATGTGGAATCAACATTTCCATTTCCATTTATTTCACACAAAAATGTCGACTACGTATAGTAAAATACATAATTCCTTTTTTAAACCCAACTTATTTTCTTATTTATGTGGATAATGACTATAAAAGGGAGAATTCACACACTATTCACCCATTCGCGGCTTTTTCAACACACGTACTGTATAGACAAAATAGATAACATAACGCATTGTGTTCAGATCAACTGCAATGGGATTCCTTCACAAATCTACCAGCCTGTAGCACCCCAGTGCTGTACCTTATGTGGTCATTACAGCCAGGTCTCTGGGATTCAGTGTCCAGCAGGGTTTATGGGAGAACCAAACACTGTGCATGCCCTAATGCCTACTTCCTGTAGTAATGACAGCCATACATCACCATGACGACGTCTGAAGTATGGGTACACAGCAGGTCACCAGGACACTGCAGGTGTTAGCTAAAGGTACTGCGTGTGCATGTACATGTATGAGTTCTAGTAAAGGTGAATACTTCAAATCACTTATCGTGAAAATTCTTCTTCTTCATAAATCACCTCTAATTGGTGAATCCTAAAATCATGCACTCCACAATATTATCTTCATAATTTACGCTATATCCTTATCATCATCTCATCTGTGTCTTGCCGTGACTGACATCTTAGTTTGCGAAATGTCCTTAAACATCCAACATACTATGCTTTTGCCAATATCATACATTTATGTCTTCCAAACACTGTAGCAGCATACAGTTTAGAAAAGAATGATTTAAAGTGAACAATGTAGAGCTCTACTCAAACATTACAGTGCACCACATGTATCCCTTGTTGCATTGCATGTCATCCCTCACTCCTCAAACCAACTGCTCACTACGTTAGTTGTATTGACCACCGGTGGTCGACACCACCAAGAATTAATGAGCTACGTGACACGGGCTGTCAGTACCTACATGGCAGTATTGGGCAGTGCTTTCTAAGATAAGGTATCCAGTGTCAGGGGTTAAAGTGGGAGCCATAAATTGTTAGGTGAGCCCCCCTGCAAATGATGATATAAGCACCCATAGTGGTTGTCCAGGCATCAAGTGATAATCAGAGTGAACGGGAGGTTAATAAGCAAACAGCAGCCTCCATTCTAGGCAGCAAAATCTGTAGGGATGTGATAACTAAGGAGTGTTCTTGGCATTAAATTATGGTCTAATAGTTGACTACAGTGGGTATACTATTATGATGCTATTAAATTGATTGGTGGGATAGGCCTGGGATCTTATTGTAAGATGTTACGCCTGACTTAATAGTGGATATGAAATTATATCTTTCACTAGATAATCTGTTACTTTCTGGAAATGCCATTTTCTCACAGTGAAAATCTAGTTTGGTTCTTTTTTCCCATTTAGAAGTAAGTGGAAATTATGAGCTCCACTCTTTGTGCAAATCTAAGTCTTTCGTGGCTGACTACATCATAATAATTATGCACATATATTATCCTGACAGATCGCAGCCTTAGGATAATCTTCACATACCAGCCACAAATCCAAAGTTGATATTTAGAAATGGCAAATTATTAGATACTCAACGAGCATGTCTAATCAAAGTAGCATACTCCTTTAGTGTTGTTTTACTTAAACAATAACAGTTCGCAAGTACAGACCTTCTTTTGTGAAAAGATCATATATCTATCAGTTGTGTCACTTTCTGCTATGTATGTATACACTAGCTGGAACAACAGATGTCCATAGGCAGTAATGTATTTCAACTATAGCACATTGCTGTCCCAAACAACAAGGATATGCATATGAATGTATGCTGCCTTCAGCTCAGGTTTTGACCCTAATTTCAAGGTACAACTGCAGCTATCATTACCGTCACAGTGAGCAGACCACATGCCAATAAGGGGTGGGGCTGAACATGGCAGAGTGGTCCCTCTCATTGCAAGCGGATATTTATAGAGAGTTGGTCAAGGTTATAGTGGCGGGCTTATGGTGGCCAAAATAAACGACAGTGATATCTGGCTAAGGAAACAACATACTCAAAAGAATTAGATGTAATTAATTTTTATCAATAATAATCCGAATTTAACCTCAACTGCACGGAGATGTTTGTGCTTAACACAAATTGTTGTGTAGGGATGACAAGTTATTTGTGATATTTTCCTTGAGCAGTGTTTGATAAAATTCCCTGAAAAATAATTAGAAGAATGTTATACATTGCTGTATGTGTACGTCTCGTGTCACACATAAGTGGTCCAATAGCTTTACCTTGATCAAATGTCTAAAAGTGAAGAATGTAATAAGCTGTTCAAGCATATAATTAATGATAACCTAAGGATGTCTTTTTGATTGTTTGGACGGCAAGATTGATTTATGGATAAATGGTTTTCAAAATTAGGCCAGAAGAATTTAGTCTAGAATCATGCTATGCTAAAAGAACAATGTCATAGTACAGAGTAGAAACTCACTATTGATATAGCAGGGATGTTTCATTAATCTCACCATGAGACTTCCTGACTACACCCTGTAAGAATGTTAGTCAAACTATATCTTAACTACCTCGCACAATTATGAGGCTAGCTGGTTACCCTCATAGAACGAGGCTGTCGGCATGGTACTCCATATACCAGGCACCACTTAGCATTCTATCCCATCCTTTCCTTGTCACACCAACCATTCCCTGTGCAAACAGCTTAAGTTGTATTGACTACCAGTAGTCACCACGACCAGGAATTAATGGGGCATGTGACATGGGCTGAGTTGCGAGGTAGAATTAAGGAGAGCCTGCTAAGATGGGGTGTTCGGTGTCAGGGGTGGAAGGGAAAACCATAAATTGTTAGGTGGACCAATAGGGGCCTTGTGATGGTTAAGTGGTAACCATGGCGAGCAGGGGAGATAAATAGGTAAACCGCAGCCACAGTTCTAAGCTTAAAAGGCTATTTTGATGTTATTGTCAAGAATTATTGGCCTTTAGTATTACTCTAGTAGCTTAATTTAGTGGGTAAAGTTGTATAATGATGATATTGAATTGATGGTTGATTCAGTATAGATAAATACCACTATGGTACAGTTCATTTATCCGTCAGAACTCATTCAGTTAAACTGTGTAATTTATGAGTTAACAAGAGTTAATAGTTAAAACATATTGGTATTATGTTTTAATGATCGATCAACAAACCCTTCCCTTGCATCATTAACGTAGCACCTGCTATATTATATATATATATATATATATATATATATATATATATATACATATATGCAACCCGGTTTGTGGGATCTTTCGTCGTTCTCAGACCCACGTAGTGGGGTCATTCCAAAATTGTGGGATCTTTTGCAAGACCCCGCAACCCACCCGGGCTAAAATGATCCTATGTTCTATGATATGGACAGATTTTTGGTTAAAAACATTTTTTTATGAAAACCCCACAATGTTTTCAAGTTTATTATTGATTCCCTAACCTGCTCCCAGGTGTCTCTACCCATCACAAACCACAACCAGAGTATATATATATACATCCTGTGTGGTCGTGCTTGAGTGAGCACATGAAGGTCAAGTTGCCTTAGAGAAGATGGTATATTAGGACCTCATAATAGAGGGAGATATCACAAATATCATATATACAGTCAAAAACCAACAGATATGGACTTAATCTATAAAAAATGAAATTAGACTTGTTAAGTATTATTTTTTCAAACACATAACCACTCCATGAATGATAATTATGGTACAATGTAAGGATCCCACAATCCATGTAGAAAAATTACAAAGGATCCCATTATCCAGGGGCAGAACTTACACACACTAATATATATGTACATATATATAAATATATATTATATACTGATTTGACTTGTGGGATCCCAGGTTCCTATTGAGGATCCCACAAGCTCAGGTCTAAAATCAGTGAGGTAGGGATGATGTGGATGAGTGAGGCTTACATGGATAAGGTGAGGGTGAATTATATTATAGGTGAGGGTGGTGTTGAGGAGATGGGTGTGATGTGGTGTGATGAGGTGAGGGTGACAGGGACTATAGATCAACCAAAATTGACTTTTCTACCAAAATCGACTTTTGCATCAAAATCGTCCTCAGGGTTATGATAGTAATAGTAAGGAACTGTCATTAAGAGAGGAAATTTCCACTATTGACAGTTCGGTAAAGAACTGTCAATAGGAGAGAAATATCCCATTATTGACAGTCTGAACTGTCAATAAGAGACACATATCCCATTATTGACAGTCTGAACTGTCAATAGATAGATCAAGGGGACCCAGCTATTGGCAGTGCAAACTTTTAATAGTAGAAATCTTTTTTTTTTAATTATCCCTTAATGCCA